>VDFB02219841.1:0-31474 GCA_007258455.2 Sequoia sempervirens
TCAATTTTTTAATATTTTATTTTTAAATCTAAATTTTTTTATATTATAATTTTTTCCCATGTATTTCGTTTGGGACGAAATATGAAATACAATCGGAATATTCACAATTAAAATGCATAATTTTATTCAATACATGACATTTCAAAATTCGAACTATATATAAATATATTTTTATATATATATGTATTTTAAAAAGAATAGAATATATATATATGTACAGAGATTCTAACAAATCGTATAAATAAATTGTTTTCATAACAGATCCCAATATGGATATGGACATACAAATTCAACCAATAATAAACAACATTTTCTTTTTCAAAATAATTATTTCCACCTCCAAGTTTTATGAAGATTTTCAAAAGATTTTTCAGTAAACTCAAAATAGATCTGACATGTAAATTCGACCTTCAATTAAAATGGATTTTATTTCAAACAATAGATTTCACTACTAACTATATTGAAAAATTTTGAAAAGGTTCAACTAAGTTTTCTACAGAAGATTCGAGAGTTTAAATACAAACAAGTTTTCAATCACAGAACCACTTTCAAAAGAAATAGAGGAATGAATT
Source organism: Sequoia sempervirens (assembly GCA_007258455.2). Classification (NCBI taxonomy): domain Eukaryota; kingdom Viridiplantae; phylum Streptophyta; class Pinopsida; order Cupressales; family Cupressaceae; genus Sequoia; species Sequoia sempervirens. Next base: position 573 of record VDFB02219841.1, read on the forward strand.
TTCAAACACAACAAACTAGATTTTACTTATAGAACAATAAAATAATAATAACTTAAGAGAATAAAACCCAGAGTCCTCTGTTCCTCTGGAGCCTCTCCTCAAATTCCTGCCTTCAATTCTCTTCTAAATCCCTCTTTTCTTCAACAACAATTCTTTTACCAGAAAACACAGAAAACTATTTTTTCTTTTCTTTTCTTTTCTTTTACAGATCCAAACAACAGAAAAAACCTCATGTCCTCGAAAACTCTCTCAAAATAATAATAAATAAAAATCAATAAAACTCTTCATTTTTTTCCACCAAAAATCCCCTTCATTCATTGGTCCTTTCATTTTGTAAAGCACAAACTTATCTACAATTTTCTTAATTAAAAATAATTCTATTTTATCAAGACATTATCCACACAAGATTTTCTAATTTAATATTAATAAAAAGATAATATTTAATTATCATCCTTAATATTCATTTAATTTAATTACTTACACTCTTAATTAATTAAATAACTTTTTAATTTACAATGTATTTAAATTTCAACATGTAACTAACTTACAATTAATTAAATCAACAAGACATCATTAATTAATCTTATAAAATAAGATTAATTAAATGACCACTAGCCATAAATAAAATAAATAAACAACAATCAAACTACATAACAACAAGGACCAACAACCTCAATCATGACACAACAACTCACAATAGGACGACGAACTTGGGACGGGGATACTTCCAAATCAACTCCCTTTTTCAACATTTTACTCGTTGGGTTAATTTAATGCTCGCCTTCTCCTGCCAAAGCAGGTGGAATCGAGACTTATTCCTGCAAATCCTACATGCAAATAACTGTCAAGTAACACATGTATATATATATAATCAAAAATATCATACCGTGAGAAGGAATTGCAGTGTAGCAGGGCACTCGTAAATGAGTGGTGCTACACTGTCCTCTCACCACATCTATTCTAACAATTACAATATCAATGATGAAATAACATTTCTAAACTAACTGATCATATGATTACTTATCTACTACATTATAATATAATATTGAATCCAATTAACATCATCATAGAATCATAACATCGACATATATAATATTAATGAAAAACCATTGCATAATAAAATAATCCAAACACCACATAGAGTATCATAAATCAACATAATAATGTCAACTATAGCAATCAACTAAACAACGCATCCGCACACACCAAGTCGGTGAATTAATCACCATCACAAAACAGTATCACACTAACATATAAAAGTAACAAATAGTAGCAAATAGTATCAACAACATGGGTGTATTACATCTATGCATTTGGCATGTCAAAAGGGCTTGCTAAAGAAGGTATATAAGTATGTATACAAGGAAAGGGAAATGGTAATATTCTACAGTCTTGGCACTATCATGATGGCAATCGGTGACACCAAAGATTGCATCACTCAGCTATTGAACTCTTTCTTTCAAGAGTTCAATGATTTTCCCTGATTCTTAGAGTACTTCAACAAGACCTGGTGTGAAGGAGAAGGTCAAATTGGTGAGTTGACAATTTTTGTCACCTCGTAGGATTCACACCATTCAAATTCTTTGATGTCACCTCTAATACGTTGTGGTTTACTTGACTATTGGATTTTTATTTGCAGCCATGTGGGAAAAAAATTTGTAGACTATTCCCACATGCCAACCAGGATATGAATGCAACCATTGAGTCATACCATTGTGCACTCAAAACTTGGTACTTGTGTGATCATTCAAAAAATGCACAAGGAGAATGGACTATTTGTATTACACACTTGTGTATAAAATGAAACCATTCTATAGGAAAAAGGAAAAGTTGCAGCATTATGGTTTTTTGACGAACCAAAAGTGTTTAAATATGCGATCTAGCGTGGAGTAGGCCAAGGCAATTCCGGACGATGTCTGTATTCCTGATGAAACAAATCCTGTACAATACTGGGTGAAAAGTCAAAGTAGGCTAATGCACTACCTTGTTCAAAAATTTGGGGAGCACCTTTTTGTTTGTGACTACCCTTGGGGTTTGTAGGGGAACACTTGCAAACATGTCCTCAAGGTTGTTGAATTGATGAAAAGATCATCTGCCATTGAAGGGGTCCTCCATGGTAAGTGAATTTCAATTTGAATTGCATTATGTTATGGGTGTCAATTGTGTTTTGCATTGTCTACTGCGTAATATAAATTTCTTCTGTGTGGTCATTTAGACAGGGGAGGTGAACCAATTGATACAGGGATGGACTTGAATGAGACATTGTCATAGGGGGCCATAGAGGAAAACAATCCGAATGTTCTCACCCCTATGCAAGCTCCTTCTATCACTCATGTATATGATGAACATGTGACAATGTCTCTTTGGAATGAAACAAACAAACTCTTGAAGAAAGTGATGCGTACACTGCCACAATCTCTACTATAGGTGCAATCATACGCAAAATGCATGGATAGGTTTCTAGAGGACCTATGGAAATAAAATGCATTTCCATTTGAATTCATTCTAGATCCTAATGAAGGTGCAACTAGCACCGTTCACATGTGTCCATGGTTTAGTGCAAGTGAGGATCGTCGTCGATGTCAAACCTAGTGTACGAATCATTTTGCACAACATTCAGATCACTGAACCCCTATGGATGACTCCTTTCCCTTGTTTGCAAACAATAGTTTGAATCTAAATGTGAATATGCAATGTCAGACTTTAGGTGCAACTGCTCTGGATGTGGCAGAGGATATAACATCTAATATGGGTGACTATGACAAAACCCATTTCAATTTATATATTGTAATACAAAATTGTATTGCATATTTCTTTTTTTCCAATACATGCCTGTACCATGTTATAAACTTTCTGATTTCTTTTTGGGCTATTTTTTATCACTTCAACATTCCAATTTGGGGAAAGGAGTCCTCACCGATGATTGTCTTTTGCGAGTGTAAATCCAATGGAAGGTATGGTTCAAATTTAATAACTTTGCTTACATAAGTCCAATTTTTGGTATGACGTTATGCAATACCATGCTCTAAGAAGTGTATCTATTGAATCAGGGAGGGTAAGCGAACCATTCAATGTTTGGTTGCTCATCTTTAGAGAATACACAAGTTTTCCAATGAAAAAGGATGCGTACAAGTTGGGAATTGAGGAAAGTGCATTCAATGGGGCTCAAAGTTTGTTCCTAAAGCATGGGCATACATTTCTAAACATGTTTCATTCGGTGGCAAAGCATGGGAAGGTTTGGAATATAGTATTCTATTAAACCCTCATTTGTTAGAGCTTTTTTTGTGCATAAAGTAAGGGTTTAGTAGATCAACGTTTTCTTGACTATTCCCAAAAGTAGATGATACCTAAGTTTTCAAACTTGTTAAAGGACTATTTGAATTTGTTAGGTGTTTTGATGAGGCAGCATTAACCAGTTACCGAAACTAGCACATCCACAATTACTTTTGGAAGATACGGTTCCCAACACACTTTTTCACTAAACCCTCATTTTGAGCCATTTTCATGAGGTTTTTATGGAATTAAATGTTCCCAAGCTTCCCAAACTCTAAACACTCTTCAAACACGACAAATTAAGCCTGCAAAAACTTAATCTTACCTTCAACTTTGCTGCCCCCAGGTTTGATAGACATTCCCTTACTAAAAGTGAGGTTTTAGGTTAGGGTTTCATCAAAAAGGTGAGGGCAGCGATATCCCTTCTTCTTTTAAGCATGTACATGCCTCAATAAAGGTGTTTGACTTGGTTTGAAGGTTTGAGAAAGAGTGGAATATAGTTTTCCAAGTTACCCTCATGTGAATGGCTTCAAAGAAGGGTTTCCTGAATAGGCGTTTGGGGAAGACAGTCTCTGCAAACCAAGGGTGGATTTGGTGGTTAAGAGTTTCAGATAGTTAAGTTGAAAAATTTGACTCTGCTGACCTACAATGAAAAACATTCTTTTCTTATAGCCTGCATAAAATAAGAAGTGACTGACAACACAATCTGTTTTCCATCTTGCAACTGTGATGTGCATTTTGTGTTCCTAATGTATGAATAGATATTGAAATGGACTATTTTGCTGAAGGTAAGGGTTGTCATAAAAGAAGAAGGTGAACTTCAAAACATTGTTCTTTTATAGTTTGCTTAAAAGAAGAGGTTAGTCACCTCCCAGTGTGTTTTCCATCATCCAACTGTTATGTGATTTTTTGATCGAAACATATGAAGACATATTGAAATGGAATGTTTGCTGAAAGTAAGGGTTATCATCTATCAAAAAGGTGAACTTCATAACATTGTTCTTTTACAGTCTGCATAAAATCAACAGTGTCTCACAACCCAGCGTGTTTTCCACATTTGAAACTGTTATGTGCATTTTCTGTTCGAAACATATGCAGAGATAGTGAAATGGAATGTTTAGTGAAAGTAAGGTTGTCATGTATCAACATATTGTTTTTAGTTATGAAATGGGAAGCAATGCTTTTAGTTAGAAAGATACATAAGTGCAATGAATATAATGAGCAATATGAATAAAAGCTACAAAAATATTTTTTGTACAATTTAATACTTTGATTCATCTGATTGCAACAAATAGAATGCTGACATTATTTGCCATGTTGGAAAAGATACTATCCGTACACAGTGCGTGTGTTTCTAATTAGATAATGTTGTTGTATGTGCTAAATTTTTTGTTGTCTTTCCTTTTAGGCATTGTTCTTCCTGTTGTTCGACTCATGCATTGCCATATGCCCATTTGAGATACTGTATGTGCTGCCTCGTTCAGTTCCAAAGAATAGGTACAATCTCTTTAGTGCTAACATTATCTATATCTTCCACTTTGCTCGTTTATTTTTCATTGTTTCCATTGCATTGACAATGTATTTCTAATTAGAGAATGCAAGTGTACCTTCTGACAAAGTTGTTTTGTCTTTCATTTCAGGAATTTGAGTACCTCCTGCTGTAGTTCTATAGAAGATGTCCCACAGTTCATGAGCATGGGTGGCTAGTTGGTTGACCAACTACTACCCCTATCTCCCATGCAATATTCTTGCTCGAATTGAGGAATTGAGCCTCCCGTACAGGTTGCGAAAAATATGTTAACGAGAATTAATAGAAAGCGGCCAAACCGCACAAATTTGCACTATGATAATTATGCTCGCTTCTTCAACAATGTATTTGGTATATGGGCACATATGGGCATGAAAGTTCAATATTACAATCTAGAAATAGAGATTGTCAATTTATGTGATTGGCCAATGTCTCTTTACCATGAAATTCGAGACCTTTTCCTAGCTAGTTGCATTTGGAAGGTGTGCATTAGACCAACAATTATCATACACAAGCACAATCTTACGGACTAGCTAAGCATGAGGTTTATGAGATTCCTCAAGGGGGAATCTATAATTAGTAATCACATAGGTCCTCTGGAGGAATGGTTGTTGGACGTGTTCAAATTCAACCACATTGTCAGGTTTGAGATCCATCGTGTTAGGCCCTCCTTTAGGTTGCTACATGCGAATTACAGGGTGCCAACATTGTATGTTGTAAAGTCCACCTTGACAATCAGAGTGTGCAAAATTCTTCTGGATGTTGAGAACACAGAGATTATACCTGTTCGTAAATGGTTGACATAGTTCTCAGTGTTAGCAGTATTAAATGTGGATTGTAATTTTCTTTAGATTATATAATATTGTAATTTTCTTCAGTAGTTCTTTGTGTTTTCCATTTTGCAACTTTTCTTGTGCATCTTCTCTTCGAAACGTATAAGGATATTGAAATGGAATGTCTGCTGCAAGTAATGGGTTGTTAGAAAATATGAAGGTGAACTATAATACACTGCTTTCTTACAGTTTGCATAACAAAAACTATTCTCTTACAACAATATTTCAGAGGTGAGGGAGAACCCTGCATGTTTTCCATTTTGCAATATTTTTTCTGCACAGTGTGTTCCAAATGTATAAGGAAATTGAAATGGGATGTTTGCTGCAAGTAAGGGTTGTAATAAAATATGAAGGTGAAATTAAATACACTGTTTTCTTACACTGCATAAAAGAAAGAGTTGTCATTGATGTAATACTAAAAAAATGAATGACATACTTTGTTTTTCAGTTTTTTTCCTATTTTTTGTGTTTGAGGCCATTGTACAACCATATCCTGGGGATAAATCATCTCCTCCATTTTACATGATACCCCTCTGAGTCTACTTTATGATTCATTTCATTTCATACAAATCCATTTTGAATTCTCAAAGATATTGAAGTTTTCCTCCAAGCAGCTAAAACCCCGAGTTAGGGTAAAAAGTGTAGATTAAAAATTGTGCTTGTCAAATTTGCACCATTTGAATCTCCTGAAAATTGGTGAGAGGAATGTTTGATGAGTATTCTAAATGATGTGAAGATTGAAGAGTGTGGTAAGGTGGTTTTGGGAAGCTATCATGAAGCCCAAGGTCTGCAAAAAATATGTAAAATTTGTAAATGACTGTGTACATTGGTGACTTAATGAGTTTTGTTTCTAGAATATGAGTCGTTGTTCTCTCATTTTGTTTTGGAAAAGGTTTTTGGGCATAGGTGACTCCATTCCAAGATAGGGATTGCTGAATTTATGAGTTTATCAAGACCATTTATTGACTGTCCTCTCAAGACAGAGTTGTCAGAAGGCCTATATTGAACAGTATTTGGAGTGTTTCGAATTTCCTTCCTTACAAGGCTAAAAAGTCATTGTAGAGTCATTCAAACTAAGTTACAAGTGTAAGAGACTTGTTTGTCGTTGGTTAAAGTTTTCTGGCTAGTCTACAAGAGGTTTTTTTGTGCATATTGTGTTTGAAATGTATAATGGTATTGAATTGGAATGTTTGCTGCAAGTAAGGGTTGTTATAAAATATGAAGGTGAACTTCAATACACTATGTTCTTACATTTTTCAGAACATAAAGTGTTGTCTTGCTAGAAGAACTGGGAAGCGAGGGACAACCCTCTATGTTTTCCATAGTGCAACTTGCTTCTTTTTTTTCTTTCCGTGTGCAACTTTTACTAGAGGCAACAAAAGTTATAAAATATGAAGGCAAACTTCAATACGTTGTCTTCCTATGGTGTGCATAACTCTAATTGCTATCTTTGAAGAAAATTTGAAAAGTGTGGTAAAACCCTATGTGTTTTCCATCCTACAACTTTCTTTTTGTGCATCTTGTGTTCGAAATGTATAACAGCATTGAAAGGGAATGTTTGCTACAAGTAAGGATTGTTATAAAATATGAAGGTGAACTTCAATACATTGTGATTTCTCTTTTATTTGCAGAATAAAAGTGTTGTCTTGCTAGAAGAACAGGAATCAAGGGGACGACCCTCTGTAAACTTACATTACAACTTGCTTCTTCTTTTTTTTTCCAATAATGCAAATTTTTTAGAGGCAGAAAGTTATAAAATATGGTGAACTTCAATACATTGTCTTCCCTATAGTGTGAATAACTATAGCTATTTTCTTTGAAGAAGATTTGAAGAGAAGTGTGGTAAGAGCTATGTGTTTTTCATCTTGTATGGCTTTCTTTTTGTGCATCTTGTGTTCCAAAACATATAGTATTGAAAGGAATATTTACTACAAGTAGGGACGAGGCTATAAATATGAAGGTGCACTTCAAATACGGTATCATTCTTACATTATACAAAATAAGTGTCTTGCTAGAAGAGAGCCCGAAGCAGGGACAACCCTCTGTGTTTTCCATAGTGCAACTTGTTTTTTTTTTCGTGTGCAACTTTTGTTGGAGGCAATGAAAGTTATAAAATATGAAGGTGAACTTCAATATGTTGTATTCCTACGGTGTGCATAACTCTAACTGCTATCTTTGAAGAAGATTTGAAAAGTGTGGTAAAACCCTATGTGTTTTCCATCCTGCAACTTTCTTTTTGTGCATCTTGTGTTCAAAATGTATAACGGTACTGAAAGGGAATGTTTGCTGCAAGTAAGGGTTGTTATAAAATATGAAGGTGAAATTCAATACACTGTGTTCTTACAATCTGTAGAACAAAAAGTGTTGTCTTGCTAGAAGAACTGGGAAGCGAGGGACAACCCTCTGTGTTTTCCATAGTGCAACTTGCTTTTTTTTTTGTTTTTTGTTTTTTTTCCCTGGTGTGCAACTTTTGCTAGAGGCAATGAATGTTATAAAATATGAAGGTGAACTTCAATACCTTGTCTTCTTATAGTGTGCATAACTCTAACTGCTGTCTTTGAAGAAGATTTGAAAAGTGTGGTAAAACCCTATGTGTTTTCCATCCTGCAACTTTCTTTTTGTGCATCTTGTGTTCGAAATGTATAACGGTATTGAAAGAGAATGTTTGCTGCAAGTAAGGGTTGTTATAAAATATGAAGGTGAACTTCAATACACCGTGTTCTTACAGTCTGCAGAACATAAAGTGTTGTCTTGCTAGAAGAATTGGGAAGTGAGGGACAACTTCTTTTTTTCCATAGTGCAACTTTTGCTGGAGGCAACGAAAGTTATAAAATATGAAAGTGAACTTCAATACGTTGTCTTCCTACGGTGTGCATAACTCTAACTGCTATCTTTGAAGAAGATTTGAAAAGTGTGGTAAAACCCTATGTGTTTTCCATCCTGCAACTTTCTTTTTGTACATTTTGTGTTCGAAATGTATAACGGTATTGAAAGGGAATGTTTGTTGCAAGTAAGGGTTGTTATAAAATATCAAGGTGAACTTCAATACAATGTGTTCCGAAAGTCTGCATAACTGAAAGTGTTGTATTTGAAGAAGAATTGAGAGGTGAGGGACAACCCTTTGTGTTTTCCATCCTGCAGCCTTTTTTTTTGTGGAATTTTTGCTACAAGTAAGGCCAGTTATAAAATATGAAGGCGAACTTCACTACATTGTCTTTGTACTGTGTGCATAACACTAACTGTTGTCTTTGAACAAGATTTGAAAATTCTGGGAAAACCCTCTGTGTTTTCCATCCTCCACCTTTTTCTTTTTTGTGCATCTTGTGTTCGAAATGTATAACGGTATTGAAAGGGAATGTTTGCTGCAAGTAAGGGTTGTTATAAAATATCAAGGTGAACTTCAATACAGTGTGTTTTGAAAGTATGTATAACTGAAAGTGTTGTATTTGAAGAAGAATTGAGAGGTGAGGGACAACCCTCTGTGTTTTGCATCCTGCAACCTTTTTTTTCTTTTTTCTTTGTGGAACTTTTGCTACAAGTAAGGCCAGTTATAAAATATGAAGGCGAACTTCACTACATTGTCTTTGTACTGTGTGCATAACACTAACTGTTGTCTTTGAACAAGATTTGAAAATTCTGGGAAAACCCTCTGTGTTTTCCATCCTCCACCTTTTTCTTTTTTGTGCATCTTGTGTTCGAAATGTATAACGGTATTGAAAGGGAATGTTTGCTGCAAGTAAGGGTTGTTATAAAATATCAAGGTGAACTTCAATACAGTGTGTTTTGAAAGTATGTATAACTGAAAGTGTTGTATTTGAAGAAGAATTGAGAGGTGAGGGACAACCCTCTGTGTTTTGCATCCTGCAACCTTTTTTTTCTTTTTTCTTTGTGGAACTTTTGCTACAAGTAAGGCCAGTTATAAAATATGAAGGCGAACTTCACTACAAGATTTGAAAAGTCTGGGAAAACCCTCTGTGTTATCTATCCTCCACCTTTTCTTTTTTGTGCATCTCGTGTTTGAAATGTATAACGGTATTTAAAGGGAATTTTTGCTGCAAGTAAGGGTTGTTATAAACTAAAGTGTTGTATTTCAAGAAGAATTGAGATAATGTTAGTGTAGGTTTTTTAATATTATTTTTCCTACACATTATTAAGCATACCTTAGGTTATAGGAGATGTGGTTCATGTGAGGACACGTGGCATAATCCATCGATTACATGTGTTGCTCCACTCACACTTGGGTGGTTGAGTTTCACACTCTCTTTTGGCCTTATATGCCACCTCACAAAACCACTCATCTGTCTCTTTTTGAGTAGGTTATGCCACCTGTTTGGCATTTTCCAAGTAGGCATAACTCCCACCTAATTTGGTTATTTGGGAGTTATTACCCCTCTTGGAATTATTTGCCCATATTCTACTATATATTCTGCACTCACCTCTCCCTCCTATCTAGTTTAGATCTAGCTCCTATCTAGTCTAGATGAGTTCATATTAACTCAATCAATTCAAGGGAGAGTTGAGGCATATTGTATCATTTAGTGTGTGATAATAACATCATTTTGTTATTGCACTATATTCCTGCATTTTATCTCTTGTTGCTCTCATGTGGAAGGTTTATCTTGGATTTGCAGGTGATCTTGGGTGCTCGAGTTCATCAACAACTCTTACAAGATCTGATAGACCACTCTCATTTTTTCTATTATTGCAACCTTTTTTTTGTGCAACTTTTGCTGGAAGCAAGGGCAGTTATAAAATATGAAGGTGAACTTGAATACAATGTCTTCTTACAGTGTGCATAACACTACTTTTCACTTTAAAGAAGATTTGAAAAGTGTGTGACAACCCTGTGTGTTTTCCATCCTGCAGCTGTTATGTAAAATTTGTGTTCGCAACATATGAACAGATATTCAAATGGAGTGTTTTGGTGAGAGTAAGGGTCTCAGAAAACTATAACGTGAACTTCAAAACATTCATTTGTTCTAGCCTACAAAAAATAGGAAGTGAGCCACAACCCATTATGTTTTCCATGATGCAACTGTTATGTAAAGTTTTTCTTCGACACATATCAACAAATATTGAAGAAGAGTGTTTTGCTAAAAGTAAGGGTTGTCAAGGAATAATGGCGTCAACTTCAAAACATTCCTTTTTAACACCCTGCATAAAATAAGAAGTGAGCCACAATGCACTGTGTTTTCCACGATGCAAATTATATGTAAATTTTGTATTCGAAACATAAGAGCAGATATTGAAGAAGAGTGTTTTACTGAAAGTAAGGGTTGTCAACAAATAGGAAGGTGAACTTCAAACCATTCTTTGCTTAGATTTTGCATCAAATAAGAAGTGAATCACAACCCACTGTGTTTTCCAACATGCGACTGATATGTGCATTGTGTGTTCCAAACATATGAACAAATATTGAAATGGAAAGTTTGGTGAAATCAAGGGTTGTCATAAAAAACGAAGGCGAACTTGAAAGCATTGTTTTCTTAAAGTATGCATAAAAGAACGCGGTCATTCAAGAAGAATTTAGAAGACAGTCACAACCTAGTGTGTTTTCCATAATGCAACTATTATGTGCATTTTTTTGTTGGAAAGGTATGAACATATATTGAAATCGAATATTTGCTGAAAGGGGTCTTAAAAAATATGAAGGTCATGAAATCTACAAGAACATAGTCTTATATTTTATTTAATTAAGAGAAGTAAACACTTTTGACCCAGATCTATGAACCGGTGAGGTCACAAATGGGGGAGGACACAATCGGACAATGGACCTCTTGGTAGAAGACCGTAGTCTTGAAACATACCAAAGTACTATAATTCCACACGATAATAGATAAAAAATAAGAGGATCACATATAATGGAATTCGACACCATAATTATTCAATAAGTAGATGATCAAATATAATGTAATTCCACACCATAATTGTTCAATAATTACATGATCAAAGATATTGACACGTGCTTACATTTGTAAGTAAGATGACATACATAAGTAAGTATTCATATCGAAGTAACTGACATAGGATAGTGCGTTTTCAAACACTGCTAGCAATGCAAGCATTTAATTTGTTCCCATCACATGGAAAAAGGAAATGACATTTGTACTCAACCAACTAGTTATGAAAATTGAAAGTGGACTTGATTACATTATGGGAGCCTATAAAATATAAAACATTTCATGAAATATGAAAGTGGACATAAATGCATTTATGCAGCGTCATAAATAATTATTGATCAGAAAGAAATAACTAACAGGGGACAGTGTGTTTTCCAAAACTGCAATCACTACAAGCACTTTATGTGTTCCAATTATATGAAAAAAGGAAATATGGCATTTCCACTCTACCTAATAGTCGCTCTAAAAATTGAAAGTGGACTTCATTTCTTTTTGGGAGTGTAGGAAATGAAGACTTGTTGAGAAGCAAATAACAGACAAGGGACAGTGTGATTTCCAAAACTACAACCAATACAAGCATTTTATTTGTTATAATGACATTAAAAAGGGAAAAACCCCAGCTAAACTCTACCAAAACCTTCATGTAAAAATTCAAATCGGAATTCACTTCATTTTTGGAGTGTGTGAAATAAAAAATTTGTGTAAGGAAAATAGTCGGAGGGGACAGTGTGTTTTCCAACAGTGCAAGGAATGCAAGCATTTTACTTGTTCTGATCACATGGAAAATGAAAATCTACCATCTCCACCCTAGCAAAGACTTGCTCTAAAAATTCAAAGTAGACTTCATTGCATTATTGGTCGTAACGAAAGAAATACTTATCATAACAAAATAATTGACAGGGGACAGTGTTCCAAGACTACAAACACTGCTACCATTTTATTTGTTCCAATCACATGGAAAAAGGAAATATGCACAGTCAACGAAATACTTGTTCTAAAAATTGAAAGTGGACTTCATAACATTCTTCATCGTAACGAAACAATTACAAAGCTACGAAAAGTATGATATGAAATGGATAACAATTATGTGTTCCAATATATGTTCAACATATAATGTTCCAATATATGTGTTCCAATTATTTTATGAAATTAGTATATGTGTTCAGCATAGTTGTTCAATAATCAAATAATTAGAGAGACCCATGAAAAGTCTCCTATCAAATGTTTAACAACATAGTATTCAAACATATGAAAATGGTGTATCTCTACACCACAACTGTTCAATAATCAAATTATGAAACTGACAATGCAGAAAATGTATTCGAAGCCTGTCTCATCCATTGCTACGTTGCCTATTCTTTGCAATGGAGTTCATGCCTGTGTAATATATGGAATGTTTCTTAGGGTCCTTGTGTATTTCAAGAGGGGTGATTCCAATTCCACAAACCCTCGCAGATGATGAACGTGAAACAACAAATTTCTTCATAGGTTGTGCTTTGTCCTTGGCAGGTTTAACACCTTCATCCTATAGCAAACAATTAATGAGAATTAATGTATGCATGGAAACAATATACGTAGTATGATATATATATATATACAACAACATATCGTTTATGTGTACCTCTGGAACAAAATTCTTCATCTCAGAGAGCTTCCATATGAAAAATCCGCCCACGCACTCTCCAATGGTCTCTACGCCAGGATGTGGAAAAGGCACGTAGCATTCACCAGTAATGGCCTCAATAATGTTGACTCTGACACAATTTTCTGGGTGCTGAAAGTAGTGGGTCTAAGTGTTTCTAGCAACAACATGTACAATTCCTTTGGAAACCCGTTTATGCAACCTCCAAAGGTCAACGTGATCACTGACCTTAAAATTTATGCCCTCGAACTCTATCATCTATTCATCCACCGGATTTGCCTGCAATGGAAATGTCATTAACGTGAAGCATAATTGAAGGCACATTCAAAGATTCATAAAGAAATAAGAACAAAAGCATGGAAGTGTGTTGGGTTTGATACCGATATAGATGGCATGTCGTAGCTCTCCCCATCCCCATGTCCATATTTATTGCCATCACCCCCTTGGAGGCCAGCGCCCTCCTCATCCCCGTGTTTATCTTTATTACCCTCTGCCAGTTGCAAGCCAGTGCTCTCCTCGTCCCCGTGTCCATCTTTATTACCCTCTCCCACTTGCAAGCCAATGCTCTCCCCATCCCCGTGTCCATCTTTATTACCCTCTCCCACTTGCAAACTAGTGCTCTCCCCATCCTCGTGTCCATCTTTATTGCCATCTCCCCCTTGCAGGCCAGCGCTCTCCTCATCCCCGTGTCCATCTTTATTACCCTCTCGCACTTGAAAGCCAATGCTCTCCCCGTCCCCATGTCCGTCATTGTTGCCATCTCCCTCTTGCAGGCCAATGCTCTCCTCAGCCCCATGTCTATCTTTATCACCCTCTCCCACTTGCAAGTCAGTGCTCTCTCTGTCCTCATGTCCATATGTGTTACCTAGTTCCACATGCAAGCCAGTGTTCTCCCCGTCCTGATGTCCATCTCTGTTACCCTCTCCCACTTGGAGGCCAGTGCTCTCCCCATCCCCATGTCCATCTTTATTTTCCTGCCCCACTTGTAGGCCAGGGGTATCCCCATCCGCATGTCCATCTCTATTAGCCTCTCCCATTTCAATTGCAACGACATGGCCAATTAGGTCAAGGCTGACACTCCGTTGTTCATCCTTGCCATGTAATAGTAGGAATTCAAAGGTCATTTCAAATTGAGCTGCATGCAAACAATTCATTAAAATAATCAAAACAAACATTAAATAAAAGAATTGGAATTCACCGTTTCTTCTGGTTCGTCCATGTCAAGGCACCTTGACACTTTTGACCGTATACGCTCCTTCTTCTTCTTCTTCTCAACATTATTAGACAGCGGGTTGGGAGGAACAACATCATCTTGTTCTTCCATGGCATCCGCTTCGTCTTCCCTTGAACTCGGTTGGAGGGCAGGACTTCATTGGCCTATAATAGCAGGAATTGAAATGTCACATCACATTCAGATGCATGCAACGAATTCATTGAAATAATGAAATAAAACATTAAATAGAATATTTTGAAATCACCATTTCTTCTCATTTCTTCTTGCAAGGGCATGGGGAATCTTTAGACTGTATACACTCCTTCCTCTGAACATTGGTAGACGGGGGGTTGGGAGGAACAACATCATCTTCTTCTTCCATGTCCTCAGCTTTGTCATCGAAATCAATAGTATCTTGCTGGAGGGAAGGACTCAGTTGTTTATCATTCAACTGTAACAACAAGAATTGAAACGTCACATGAAATTCAGATGCATGCAATGAATTCATTGAAATAATCAAAACAAACATTAAATAGAAAATTTTGAAATCACTGTTTCTTCTCGTTTCTTCTTATGAGGGCATGAGGAATCTTTAGACCGTATATGTTCCTTATTCTTCTTCTCAATGGTCTACGGCGGGTTGGGAGGAACAACATCATCTTGTTCTTCCATGGTGTGCGCTTTGTCTTCACAATCATGAGTATCCTCTTCGAGGGCAAGGAGTCCATTGTTCATCATTGCCCTGTAATAGCAGGGTTTGAAACGTCACATTAGATTCAGATGCAAACAACCAATTCATTGAAATAATGAAAACAAACATGAAATAGAATATTTGGAAATCACCGTTTTTTCTCGCTTCTTCTTACGAGGGTGGAAGGAAACTTTAAACTATATAGGGTCCTTCTTCTTCTTCTTTTGAATGTTATAGGGAAGGTTGGGAGGAACATCATCTTGTTCATCCATGGCCTCCACCTCATCTTCAAACTCAAGAGTATCCTCTTCGAGTGCAGGACTCCACTGTTCATCGTTCCCCTATAATAACAAGAATTGAAACGTCACATCAAATTCAGATGCATTCAACAAATTCATTGAAATAATGAAAACAAGCATCAAATAGAAGATATTGAAATCACCATTTGTACTTGTTTCTTCTTGTGAGGGTGTGAGAAAATTTTAAACCATACATGCTTCTTCTTCTTCTCAATGTTAGACATGGGGTTGGGAGGAACAACATCAACTTGTGCTTCTGTGGGCAATGCTTCATCTTCCACAACAACAAAGACCTGCTCGAGGGCAGCAGTTCATTGTTCATCATTGTTGTGTAATTGGAGGAATTGAAAGGTTGCATCAAACTCAGATGCATGCAAGCAATTCATTCAAATAATCAAAACAAACATTAGATTAAACAAAAGATTTTGAGATCACCATTTGTTATTGTTTCTTCTGCACAGGCTGCCTTGAAACTTTCTACCATGCATGATGCTTCTTGTGAATGTTAGACGCAGGGTTGGGAGGGATAGCATCATCTTTGCCTTCCGTGGGCATAGCTTCCTCTAGAGAATGAACACTACTCTGCTCGGGGGAAGAAATTGCTTCTCGACCATCACCCTATCATGTCATGTATGTTAATGTTAACTGAACCTTGTATGCATCAGAACAGAAAATATGAAGCAAGGAAAATTCAGAATTAATAGTTTAGTTCGACATTACCATTCCTTCCTGTCTCTTTCTCTCTTGCAATTGTAATATTTTTTGCCTTCTCTCCTCCTTCCTCTTGTCACTGTTGTATAACGCCATTTGCCTCTTCACCTCATCCTTTCCTTGTTGAGGAAGTTGAAGGAAGCTATGTTTCCCATATTTTGCACAGGCACGTCTAATAACACGCTTCTGCTGCAAATGTTGTCGTATATTCATTTGGTACTCCATATTTTCCACCTTCTTTAGAAGGTACTCTTTCAATTTATCAAGGGGAGGAGCGGGTTGTTTTGGTTCCCCCCCAATGCAGTTCGGCCACGCTTTGGTGCCTCAAGGATAGGAAGGCGGTGATGTTGAAACCTATGCATGTTGAACACTCTCCAATCATAATACTTTCTCGTACATTCTTCTACAATACAATAATATATATATCTACCATTCACACTTCTCTTTTGTATTCAACAACAACCTGCACAACAAATTTGGAAAACAAAATCACTTAATATATTTGATATTCAAACAAATTGAATGCACAACATATACACACAACGAAATGATGCAATAATTCAATTATTATATCTACCTTCCCATCCACCACATCACCTCGTGCTTCATTGGGTCCCTCTCCATCCTTCAGGTCTCCCTTCGCACGCTTTGCATGCTTTACCTTGCCGTCATGGACTATGGCATGAGCGTGATGGTCTCCCTGCTTATTTTACTAAATCAAAGGAATGATATACTTCCCAAATCAACATATTTGTAACAGACATGATATTTTGTAACTGAAATTGTAAAGCATTTTCATTGACGCATAGGAAGAAAAGGGCAATTGGAAGTTCACAATCAATTACCGAAGACGTCGTTGCCTTAGGGTTCACCGTTTTCCTCAAACAAGGGGACTTCCTCCGTATCATCATTGTTACCTCCTAATTAAAACATTCCCACTTTCCAATCAACATCGTAACCAATTATGAGAGATTAAAATTATACATTTGATTGCATCTTGTAATTACCAAATATTACCTGTATGTTTCGTGAACGCGACTGCCTCAAAGAAGATGCGCCACTACACACCCTTTCAGGTGTGTTGTCCATGTCAATGACATTGTTCGGTGTAGGTAGCAATTTCCCCTTTACTCCTCACATCCTTGGTTTCCTATAAACTATAAAATTGTTGCAAGTGTTATGGACAGTTAAAGTTCCAATTTTTATTGCACCATTTGTAGAATCAAGCATATCTATTTTCAATGAAAAGAAGGATTTGAAATGAACAACCCACACTGTTGTAAAAAACTATACAAGTAATCCACTATGTTTTACAACATGCGATTATTTTGTCCATTTATTTTTTTCAATCACATGAAGATAGTGAATTGCAATTTATACCATAACTAAGAGTTGTAATTTTTGGATGTTCCTTTTTTACATTCATATAGTCTAAATAAGAAAAGCTTTTCAAGACATTCAAACTATTATCTGAATTTTCAGGTTGGAAAACATAGGGTGTTATAAACCATGCAACCCACAAACTGTTCTAAAACCCTTTACAAGAAACAACCCTATTGGTTACTCCCCCCACCTCAATTTGGTTAATAGGGTTTTATCTCGCTTCTCTATTCTTCTTGAAAGAAAAAACTTTATGTTATGCAAACTGTAACAAAACACTATATTGAAGTTCACATTCATATTTTATAACAACCCATTACATGCAACAAACATTCCATTTGAATATCGTAATACGTTTTGAATAAAAGATGCACAAAAAAGTTGCAGGATGGAAAACACATAGGGTTGTCCCACATTTTTCAAATCTTCTTCAAAGACAATAGTTAGTGTTATGCACACCACAAGAAGACAATGTATTGAAGTTCACCTTCATATTTTATAACTGCCCTTGCTTCCAGCAAAAGTTGCACACACAAAAAAAATTTGCACGATCGAAAACACAGAGGGTTGTCCCTCGCTTCTCAATTCTTCTTGAAAGACAACACTCTCTGTTATGCAGACTGTAAGAACATAGTGTATTAAAGTTCACCTCCATATTTTATAACAACCCTTACTTGCAACAAACATTCCATTTCAATACCGTTATACATTTTGAACACAATATGCACAAAAAAATTTGCAAGATGGAAAACACACAGGGTTGTCCCCCCCTGCCAGCACGACAACATTTCATGACAACTGGGAAAATTTCAAGCATACCTTTCTCATTTCCAAAACATGCACTTCTCTCCATCATACATGGATGACACCTTCCATCAACATGGAGTTGACTGGATGAGATTGTGGAAGAGGTGGTCATGTGTGCTAGAGAGAAGAGATTGATTTGCAAATATTGCAAAGTAGCTCCAAAGATGCCCAGTTGTCATGAAATGTTGACTTGTCTTTTATCTAACACTTGTATCAGGCATGGAGAGGTCGACGTTTTCATAGAATGCCAAGGCCAACAATGTGTAATTGCATGTTGGAAAACACTGGGTGTTATTATACCTGCAAACCAATTACCATTTACAAACCCTTCACAAGTAACATCCCAATTCGTTAATCACCCCTTAGTTGAATTTGGATGATCCCGCACCTGCAACTCCACCCTGTGCTGTCAAACCTTCAGATTCCAACGTGCAAAATGAAAGAACTCACAATTCACAGTGTTTTCCAACTGCCAATTATTTTCCACATTACGTCGTCCCATCATAGGGTTTTTGTATGTTATGATGCCTCTGACATGCATTCTTCTAGGGAAAATAGCGACGTCCAATTGCAAGGCAGAAGCTAATCTCCCTACAAAATATAGTAAAATCAAGCTATTGTCCCTGAAAAAACATGTGTTTGAAATGATAGCATAATCAAACATAAATGATATGAATTTTCCACAATCCATATTGATTATTGCTAATTGATTTGTGGATTCGATTCTATAAGAATTCTTACATCGACATTTCTAATCACACTCTGTGATCCAACATCATGATGAAGAAGATAGCATCAGTCATCGTGATGGTGGATCACAAAGTTTGATCAAAAACGTTCATGCAAATATTCTTACACAATTGAATCCACAAATCAACTAGCAATGATAAGTAGACATGTCTTATCTGTGAAGAAGGGCAATACATTATCATGTGTAAGCCATGTCACAAGGAGATCACCTTCTGCAATTGGGAGCAGGCTATTCTCCCTACAAAAATGCATGTCACATGCATCATAACAGTCATCTTGTTTTCAAAATAATTGTTCGACATGGACAAAAAGCCCAAAACATGTCATTGAAAACCATTATTTGCAAATAGAAAAAAGCCCAGACGAGGTCCCAATTTCTACAACTATGTTTTGTAGGTTGGTAGCGAGCAATGGGAAATATGAAAATTTGAAATTTCCTAATGAAATAACTGACAACCCATTGTGGAAATATGTGTGAAATTACCGAATAATGTTTAGAGAAATCAGAAACCATGCACAATATCTAACAGTTTTGTTTTGGTATGCTCCAAGAATGTAATGAAGTCCACTTTCAAATTTCACTTTGCTAGAGTGGAAATCTCATTCCACTTTCTTCATTTGATTGAAAAAAAACACCCCGATGGAAAAGGTGGCCGGACAGACAAATAGCACCAACAGAAAGACTTGATGGTCAGACGTTCACTCTATGGCTTATCTCGTAGCCAAGAAAACGTGTCAGCACTAGTGGGTTTTCAAAATCATATTTTGGAATGGAGAAAAACTTAGAAAAACATGGCATTTGAAAGCATTATTTGCAAATAGAAAAAAGAGGTGCCAAGAATTTGATGAAGTCCAATTTCAAATTTTGGAAAAACTGTTTGGTACAGTTGAAATGTCATTTCAGTTTCTTTATCTGATTGGAACAAATAAAATGCTCACATTATTTGCAGTGTTGGAAAACACACCGTGTCTTCTTATGTGCATAGGGTTTTAGAACAATAAATGCATTGCTTGTTTCTTAACACCTAGGGTTTTCCAACATGCATTCTTACTAAACAAAAACAATGCCTTCAAGAGATTTTGTAATATAGACAGTCTTAATGTATTTAAAATCCCTTTCAAAATTTATAAGGACTTTTAATTTGGGCATAAATTGCATTTAAATTTCGCATGACTGAAAAAAGAAGTGCACAAAATAATTGCAATTGGGAAAACACAGTGTTGGGTTTTAGTTATTTGAATCTCCTTGTTCAAATGTAAAGGGTTGTCTCATGGTGGGTGGCTTGATTCTTAACACCCATGTTTTTGCAACATGGAATATTACAAGATAGTATGAATGTCTTCAAAATCACACATTCCATTTTTGTGTTTAAATTTCAGCCGATTGAAAAAAAAAGTGCACAAAATAATTGTAAATGGGAAACACAGTGTTGGGTATCAGTAATATGAATCTCCCTATTTAAATGCAAAGGATCATCTCATGGTGGGTTGCTTGCTTCTTAACACCCACGGTTACATAACATAGAATGTTACAAAACAATATGAAAGTCTTCCAAATCACACCTTCCATTGTTGTGTTTAAGTTTCAAGTATATAACAAATTGCATGCTTCATAACACACTGCATTTTTCAACCTCCACATCACAACATAACGAAACCCTTTCTGGTTTTTAAACCAGTATATCTAGGTGTGCATTACAAAAAGCAAGAACACCAATTTCTTGCCATTATTAGCATTAATGAATAAACTCGTTGAAAGTGATGAACGTTGTGTAGTGGATGTTGGGAAACACAATTTGTTTTGAAGCCTGCCTTTAATTATACCCAACCTTTGTCTTGTAATGCAAATATACAAATGTATAGATAGTGTTGTATTCTATCAAATAACACATCTCCCATTTAAGGGGACTCTATTCACCCAAAACACATAGTGTGATTCATAGTACGCACTTCATTCGGTTTTGCAACAATTCATGTTGGAAAATTGTAGGTGTTAAGAAACAAGCAACCAAAATAGTGTTGTAAAACCCTCTGCAACACTATTGGATAGTACCTGTCACCTCAATTTGGTTGGTATTCTCCTCCAAGTCATCCATGTGCACTCAGACCTCAAGCTTTCCCTTTCAATGTGTAGACTGGAAACAAATAATATTTTCTCCTTTCTTCCTCAAAATGGAAAAGGCTTCATTTTTTCCCATGTCACTTTCCCTTCCACTTTTCCCGTGCCACAGAAAAGAGACTTGCTGAGAAAGAAAACCTGCCCACCTTTTTCCCCCCGTAACAGGCAGGAAAACCCAGCTGACGACACCGTTAACTCCTACCTAACCATCGCCTGGACATTTCCTCCCGTTTGCCGATTTCATCACTTTTTCTTTCCATGTATGTTGTTATTCTAATAGCTCTTTTACAATTTGTCTATTTTTCTATAATATTTAGTGCCAAGTAATGTAGGCCAAATTTTCAATTAACTCTATGACATTATACCCATTTTTTACAGGTTATTGCTAACCATTGGCTTTACGAGTTTTATTTAATACAGTACACATAACTATTTCAAGTAATGACTTGTTATATCTACACATCTTTTGTGGTATGGTGGTTAGATCAAAACATACTGATAAAGAGCAGAAATAGGATATACAAATAGCATTGTACAAAATTTCCATCAGATGTTCAAAATGAACCATTTATAACTTACTAAATATTCTAGACAAATAGCGAAATTGTAAAAAGAACTATTACGAAAACACTTAAGAACCACAAAAAAATGACAGATGATGGAAAACTAACATTAAATAGAACTTTTAAATATGGAGAAATTATATTCAACTTGAGAGACAGAAAGGAGATTTAATTTAGGACAACATCATACGATGGACTCTCAAGAGCACGTATATTCACCATTTCATAAAATAGGAAATACTCAGAAAAGCCTCTGCTGCTGCTCACATTTCGAAGTGAAGAACACACTTCAAGTGAAGAACCCAATTCAAGTGAAGAAAGTGTTGTTACACCTTGTCTAGATACTGATACACTTTCAAGTAACCACGAATATGGTCCAAACTCAAAATTTGTACATGCATTTCCCTTGAACTGGGTTCTTCCTTGAACTAGGTTCTTCACTTTGAATTTTGTTTCTAAGTAATTTCACATACTTACATGTCCACATATAAACTCTTTTGGTGAAAGATTTCAAATTAGCGCAAAACACTTAAAAACCACATGAAAATAATAGCTAATTGAAAACCCCAACATTTCACAATTTCAAACAAATCAGAACTTGTAAATGCATAATAAATTTTGGAAATTTAATTGTCCACTACACTTGTGATTCAAGCTATGGCAGCCAGAATCACCTGTATTTAATGCAGAAGGTTCACATCTCCTAAAGTGTCCTCCTCAATCCACCTGCCCTTGTTTTGTTCATTTTTCTTTCCTCCCCTTTATCAACCACCTGGAAGAAAGACAAGTGTTAGCGATATATTAAATTGGAAAATTAAAGACATTTGGTTCTACAAATAATTTTTTTAATTCCAAATTTCACCAATATACAATTTATATGTTCTGCTGAGTGCAAAATGCCAGCTTGCACAGACAATAAACAAACATATTAAACTGTACATTGGGAATTTAATTTCCAATTTAACCTATCGCTAACACTAGTATATATATCAACAATCATATCTACCATTTTGCCATTATGCTAGAATTGTGAAGCAATGAACGTTCATTATGTGTGAGCAATTCATTTGTTCCAATCAGGAGAAAGCTAACTTGTAAAAAAAAAGCACCTATGTATGTCACACAAGATCAAAGTGGCATTTCATTTTCCTCATTTGATTCAATGAAATAAATGCTCACATTATTTGCAGTGTTGGAAAACCCACTGTCTCCAAATAAGGTGTTCAAAAACAAGCAACCCTTATAGTGTTTGTAAAACCTTCTACAACTAAGAGAAGACAGTGTGTTTTCCAACTGTGCAAATAATGGGAGCAATTCATTTGTTCCAATAAGGAGAAAGCTAACTCATCAACAAAAAGCACCTATTTATGTAACATGAGATCGAAATGGCATTTCATTTTCCTTATCTGATTCAACCAAACAAATGCTCACATTATCTACACAGTTGGAAAACATAGTGTCTTGATATAAGGTGTTAAGAAACAAGCAACCCATATATTGTTGTAAAACCCTCTGCAAGAGAGAGGAGACAGTGTGTTTTCCAACTGTGCAAATAATGCAAGCAATTCATTTGTTCCAATAAGGAGAAAGCTAACTTGTAAACAAAAAGCACCTATATATGTAACATGAGATCAAAGTGGCATTTCATTTTACTCATTTGATTCAACAAAATAAATGCTCACATTATTTGCAGTGTTGGAAAACCTACTATCTCCATATAAGGTGTTGAGAAACAAGCAACCCTTATAGTGTTTGTAAAACCCTCTACAACTAAGACGAGACAATGTGTTTTCCAACTGTGCAAATAATGGGAGCAATTCATTTGTTCCAATTAGGAGAAAGCTAACTCATAAAAAAAAGCACCTATTTATGTAACATGAGATCAAAATGGCATTTCATTTTCCTCATCTGATTCGACCAAACAAATGCTCACATTATCTGCATGGTTGGAAAACACAGTGTCTCGATATAAGGTGTTAAGAAACAAGCAACCCATATGTGTTGTAAAACCCTCTGCAAGAGAGAGGAGACAATGTGTTTTCCAATTGTGCAAATAATGCAAACAATTCATTTGTTCCAATCAGGAGAAAGCTAACTCATAAACAAAAAACACCTATGTATGTAACACGAGATCAAAGTGGCATTTCATTTTCCTCATCTGATTTGACAAAATAAATGCTCACATTATTTGCATTGTTGGAAAACCCACTGTCTCCATATAAGGTGTTCAAAAACAAGCAACCCTTATAGTGTTCGTAAAATCCTCTACAACTAAGAGGAGATAGTGTGTTTTCCAACTGTGCAAATAATGGGAGCAATTCATTTGTTCCAATTAGGAGAAAGCTAACTCATTAAAAAAAACCTATTTATGTAACATGAGATCAAAATGGCATTTCATTTTCCTCATCTGATTCGACCAAATAAATGCTCACATTATCTGCACAGTTGGAAAACACATTGTCTTGATATAAGGTGTTAAGAAACAAGCAACCCATATTGTGTTGTAAAAACCTCTGCAAGAGAGAGAAGACAAGTGTTTTCCAACTGTGCAAATAATGCGAGCAATTCATTTGTTCCAATCAAGAGAAAGCTAACTCGTAAACAAAAAGCACCTATGTATGTAACATGGGATAAAAATGGCATTTCATTTTCCTCATCTGATTTGACCAAATAAATGCTCGCATTATTTGCAGTGTTGGAAAACACACTGTCTCCATATAAGGTGTTAAGAAACAAACAACCCATATAGTGTTATAAAACCCTCTACAATAAAGAGAAGATAGTGTCTTTTCAAACTATGCAATCATCTAATTCAACTAAATAAATGGTCACATTATTTGCAGTGTTGGAAAACACACTGTCTCCATCCTTGACCGCAAGTCCCTCCCCAGCCAGCAAACTGCAAAATCAAAAAGTGGAAAATGCCTATGCACTATAGCGAGCAATGCATTTGAGGGGTTTCTAGTGGTTCAGCCGCTCGCAACTCCACTTTCCTCGCTAGAGCATCCCTCCTACCCACCAAACTCGAGAAATGAAAAATGTGGACAATGGCAATGTTACGTGCATTTTGTTTATCTTTTTAACTTTAGACAAAAAAGCACCTATGTATGTAACATGACATCAAAATGGAATTTCACTTTCCTCATATGATTTGACCAAATAAATGGTCACATTATTTGCATACTTGGAAAACACACTTTCTCCATATATAGTGTTGTAAAACCCTTTGCAATAGACAAGAGACACTATGCTTTCCAATTGTGCAAATAATGGGAGCAATTCATTTGTTCCAATCAAGAGAAAGCTAAATCATAAAAAGAAAGCACCTATTTATGTAACATGACATCAAAATGGAATTTTCATTTTCCTCATCTAATTTGACCAAATAAGTGCTCACATTATTTGTAGTATTGGAAAACACATTGTCTCCATATATGGTGTTAAGAAACAAGCAACCCATATAGTATTCTACAACCCTCTGCAATTCAGAGGACATAGTGTGTTTTCCAACTCCACAAATAATGCAAGCAATTTATTTGCTCCAATCAAATAAAGAAAGCGAAATCACATTTGGATTGTCATGCAAAGAGTTCAAAAAATTGAAACTGACTTCATTACATTCTTGTAGCATAGGAGTTGTCTAACTACTAGACAAAAGGCACCTATGTACATACAAAAACTCATGAAAAAAACACATAAAACCATACATGGAAACATACATAACATGATGAGACATCGTAGTGTGGGGCTCGCCAGACAGGTGATCATGGAGAAAAGCAACAACGAGAGCAAATGTTCGATGATGGTTAGATGGGAGTTAACGACGCCGTTAGCTGGGTTTTCCCACCTATCACCAGGGAAAAAAGGCAGGAATGTTTTCCTTCTTGGAAAGTCTCTTTTATGTGGCACGAGAAAAGTGGAAGGGAATGATGTGGGCCTTTTCTGTTTCGAGAAAGAAAGGTGAAAATACTATTTATTTCGTGGTATTGGGCCTTTCCCGTTTCAAGAAAGAAAGATGCAAATACTGTTTTCTAGCAACGAATAGCCGTTTGTTTCTTTAGTGTTAATGGAAGAATGGAAAAATGGCACATACACAGAGTGGATATACATACCTTACAGAGCTATGAATACCTGCAACTCTTCCCATTGCTATCCACCAAAAAGTCACTATCCAAAAATGGAGAAAATTAGACCTTTTCTGGGCTTTTTGATATTTGCAAATAATGGTTTCGAATGCCACATTTTTGGCCTTTTTTCCATCCACACCAAACAATTATTTTGAAAACCTGCTAGTGCTAACATGCTTTCCCAGCCATGGTTGTAGGTATTGGGACTTTTCTGTTTGCAAAAAGAAAGGTGAAAATACTATTTGTTTCTAGTCTGCACATTGAAAAGGAAAGCTGAAGGTTTGAGTGCAAGTGGACAAGTTGGAGGAGAAAACCAACCAAATTGAGGTGACAGGTACTATCCAATAGTGTTACAGAGGGTTTTACAACACTATTTGGGTTGATTGTTTCTTAACACCTAGGCTTTTCCAACATGAATTGTTTCAAAATATAATGAAGTGTGTAGTATGAATCATAGTATGTGTTGAGGGTTAATAGAGTGCCCCTTAAATGACATATGTGCTATTTGACACTGAAACCCAACACTATGTTTCCCATTTACAATTATTTTGTGCATTTTTTTTTTCAATCGACTGAAATTATTTAAACACAACAATGGAATGTGTGATTTCGAAGACATTCATACTATCTTGTAATATTCCATGTTGCAAAACCGTGGGTGTTAAGAATCAAGCAACCCACCATAAGAAAACCCTAAATACATTTAAACAAGGACATTGAAATAATTGAAACCGAACATTGTGTTTTCCAAATTGTAATTATTTTGTGCACTCTTTTTGTCAGCCATGCAAAATTTAAATGCAATTTATGCCCAAATTAAAAGTCCTTATAAATTTTGAAAGGGATTTTCAATACATTCAGACTGTCTATATTACAAAAGCTCTTCAAGACATTGTTTCTGTTTAGTGAGTATGCATGTTGGAAAACCCTACTTGTTAAGAAACAAGCAATGCATATACTATTCTAAAACCCTGTGCAAGTGAGAAGACATAGTGTGTTTTCCAACACTGTAAATAATGCGAGCATTTTTTTGTTCCAATCAGATAAAGAAATCAAAATGAAATTTCGACTGTATCAAAGAGTTGTTCCAAAATTTGAAAGTGGACTGCATTACATTCTTGGAGTAACAAAATAAAACTCTTCATAATGAACCAACTAAAATGGGACAATGTGTTTTCCAACACTGCAAACCATCTATAACAACATTGTGCCTTGCAAGTATCATAATACCTACCATTTTCCAATTTCATTACATTCTTGGCACCTCGTTTTGCTATTTGCAAAAAATGGTTTCAAATACCACATTTTTTTGGGTTTTTGTCCATTCCAAAATATGATTTTGAAAACCCACGAGTCCTGACACGTTTTCTCGGCAATGGGACAGGCCACGACAGGTTAGAGTTAACGTCCGACAATCAAGACTTTCCATCAGTACAATTTGTCCATTTGGCCTTCTTTTCTGTCAGGGCGTTTTATTCCAATCACATGAACAAATTGAAAAGACACTTGGACTGTACCAGCAAACAAGACCAAACATCCATGAAAGGTAGGCAATAGTTAACTGACATAAGACAATGTGTTTTCTAACACAACAAACAATGTATAACACTATGCCTTCCAGGTATCCTAATACCTGCTGTTTTCAAATTTCATTACATTCCTACTATCAAAATCACAAAAGGTTCTCCACACAATCACAAAACATACCCAATAGAGTTCAGGGGTGAGTAACCAATTGGGTTGTTACTTCTAAAGGCCCTTACAACACTTAGAGTTTTACGAAACACTGTGTTTTCCAAAATGACAGTGTATAAAATGGCGGCAAAAATGGGATGTCATCTGGGCTTTTTGCTATTTGCAAATTATTATTTCAAACACCACGTTTTCCACTTTTTTCTCCATTCTGAATAACAATGTGAACTATGGCGAACATAGGGCAGTGTGTTTTCCAACACAACAAACAATCTGCCTTGTAGGTTTCATAATAACAACTGTTTTCAAACTTCATGACATTCCTACTATCAAAATCACAAACGGTTCTCCACACAATCACAAAACATACCAAATTGAGGTCAAATTGAGGTCAGGTGTGAGTAACCAATTGGGTTGTTACTTCTAAAGGGTTTTACAACAGTTCGAGTTTTATGAGACCGTGTTTTCCAAAACGACAGCATATAAAATGGTGCCAAAAATGGGATGTCGTGTGGGCTTTTTGGTATTTGCGAATTATGATTTCGAATGCCACATTTTGCACTTTTTTATCCATTCCGAATAAGAATGTGAACAATAGCGACATTTTGGGTTTTATGTGGTTTTCAAAATATAGCATTTCATTGCAGAACCCACGAATTTTGCTTTCTATAAACATTATTCACTAATTTCACTCATTTTTCCACAATGGGTTGTTGCTTAATTCATTCGACAATGGAAAAATTCGAAAACCAGCATACACGAAGGAAACGAAACAAAAACTTTAAAAACCCTCGACACAAAAAAACATTATCAGACCTGCATTTGAACTAAATAGACCTTTTCCCAACAAAAACCCTGAAACATTCAAAATAAAAATGTGAACAATGGTGACGTTCTGGGCTTTATGTGATTTTCACAATAATTTGTGGTTTTTGTAAACCTTATTGAATTATTTTGAAACATACAATGGTTTGTGGTCTCTCTAAACCTTATTCAGTTATTTCACTCATATTTCCACAATGGGTTGTCATCTATTTCATTCCGCAAGCGCAAATTTTCAAAACTAGCTGACGGGAGGAAACGAAATTAAAAAACCCTCAACAGAAAATCACAAAATGAAAACCCTGCAACAAATAGCCGTTCATTTCTTCAGTATTCATGGCAGAATGGCAAAATGGCACATACACAGAGCGGATATACATACCTTAAGGAGCTCCGAACGCTTGCAACTCTTCCCGTTGCTATCCACCAAAACGTCGCTGTCCAAAAATGGCGAAAATGTGATCTTGTTTGGGATTTTTGATATTTGCAAATAATGGTTTCGAATGCCATGTTTTTGGCTTATTGTCCATCCACGCAGAACAATTATTTTGAAAATCAACTGGCGCTCACACATTTTCTCGGTGACAGGACGTGGAACACGTTAACGTCCGGCCGTCAAGTCTTTCCGCCGGCTCCGTTTTCTGTCCGGCCATGAAGTCTTTCCACCGGCCACCTTTTTCCATCGCGGGACAAAATCACCATGCTTATGGGGGGTACTCTATACTCATGCAAATGTTATATACATAGGTGCTTTTTTTTTTCTAGGAGTTAGCTTTCTCCATGATCTAGTTCAATCTTATTTATTAATATAATAACAAAAATTACACGAGACAAAAGTCAAATGAAAAATGAGGATGTTTATGAATTAATTCACAGCTTAACTTAATATATGAGACAATTATATATGGGGGTGAAACAAAATGATATTAAATCTCGAAATGTCTCCATGTCAAAACAGAATGGAACTTTGTAAGTAGTAAAGAACAAAGGCTCAAACGAGGGCCTTTTACTTTACATTGTTTTTAGAGGGCGGGGGAATAAATTTCATTTCTATATAAATTTCGTAGAGGGGCAGGAATCTGAGAGGGAGCAGATGAAGCGGACTTTGAACGGCGTGGTGGCAAGATGTTCGCCCTTCTAAATTTTTCGCTGGGATTCTCTTAATCAAGATGCAGCTTCTAACTGCGTGCAGACTGCAAAAATTTCTCTTAATCGCGGCTTTCAAAATTCTTGAAGAACCCTAGCGCAAGTGGACAAGGAAATCCCCCGATTCAGTGAACAACAGAATATTCAGAAAAGATCTAACTATTCCCCTCTTTTGCTTGATCGTTTGATGCTTTCTCAACTTCCTTCGGTCTCTGTGCTTGATGGATATAGATCGGGGAATAAGGGGTTCAAAGGAGAAATATAGGGCTTTGCAAGGTGAACTTTTTTCAACATGAGGAGAGCGTTGGGGGCAAAGTGTCTGTGCAGAAGGATTTGCTTGAGGAGATGGCTGTTATCCCAGTATGTTAAAACGCATCAAATCCCTTTCACTCTTGTGGTCTCTTCTGTAAGGCGCGGATCATGAAAGAGGATATGGCATATTGCCCTGTTCTTGGTAAAGTGCCCTGATGACAGGATTTACCCAGGGCACGGATCCAATCTGTGGAGCCCAGTAGGACTTCGTTAGAATTTAACGGCAGGGTCAAGCTCAGGCTTTGGGATGGGAAATTCAGTCCGATTCCGATTCCATCTTTTTGGCTGGCATTCCAGTGTCTTATGCTTCAGATATTTCTGAACTTTGCCTTTCCGATCACAGTATTGATTCCATTTCTAATCATTTTGGCAGAAGATACGTCGTTTGTCGTTTCATGAGTTTCAGAAGCCTTTTGCTTTTGGAAATTCATAGGCGGATGGAAAAAAAGTTGGAGCAGCAGTAAAGATCCGTCTGTTTCCCTCCTTGCTAGGGGTTTCTTCCCTGTTTTTGAGATTCCGCAGGACTGCCATTTTTTTGGGACAACAGTCCCTGGTTTCTTTTGGCAGAATAGGGTCTTCATGAGTCCTTGGAATCCTTATTTCAACCCAGATGAAGTGTTCTCCAAAGTTCCTTTGGTTATGTGTAATGCTAAACTGTTAAGCTTCTTGCTGAACATTTTCGGGAGTTCATTAGAATTGACTTGAATTGGCAAGATTTACAAAACGATTATGTGAGGTTTTGTGTGTTGGCAGAGATTTCTCAATCGCTTTCTCAACCCATTTGAATTCATTCTGCGCATGTTTTTTTGGATTCAATATGTAAATTACGAAGGGCTGCCTTTCAATAGTCTTCGTTATAATCAGATGTAGCATAGGAGAGATGGCTGTCTTTCTCCCATGGTTGCTTCTAATCCTGAAGTGTTTCTACGACGAAAACGGATTCTTGAGATAGGAAAGTTGGATTCGGACTCTGTTTGGAGAAATCATGACTGATTTTTGAAAGGCAACGCCAAATTTTTTTTGGTTTATCCTCCTCTTCTTTCAAAGGATTGTTGATTCAGGGCTAGGGGACTACGGAGTTGTGGCATATACTG
>VDFB02219842.1:0-10784 GCA_007258455.2 Sequoia sempervirens
AAATCAAATGGACCATACCTGAGCAACAAGTTTTTACCATCATATCCAACCTTGATGGCCTCTTGGAATTCCATCTCAAGGTACACGGGATCACCACATATAACCAGTTGATCTCCAAGGTGCTCAGCATCGAACGAGCCCTTATGATACAACCCAAAGGATCAATTTCATACCCCAAACAACAAAAAAACTACCCACCTTCTAATTACAATGACAAACCTCGCACTTGGGAAATAAAAAAATGTTACCAATGATGGTGTCATCGATGCCAAAGTGGTCATCAGTGTCCCACGCCAAAATACACCAACACCACAAATCCAAATCCAACACCAAAACAATCATCAAGCAACACAACAACCAAACAACAATCAAGCAATTAACAATCTCAATGATCAAAGGGGACCACCCCAATAGAACAATAATTACCCCAAGCGAAAGTACACTGCTCTGGGAGAACCACTTGAAGTCATCATGAAGAAACTGATAAATGAAAAACTCATCAAAGCTCCCACCTATGAGAATTACCAAGAACCAGATGTGAAACCTCCTTGGTATAACGAGAATCAACTCTCTGACTTCCATAAAATCCAAAGGCATACCACAAATAGTTGTATGAGGCTAAAAAACATAATTCAAGATCTCATCGATCAAAGAATTATAAACGTGGAACAGCCAACAGGAAACCAAAACCTTAAGATATACATGAATTCAATGCCTAACCATGGAAATAAAGGGAATAATAACACGAATAAGGGGAAAGAAACCTTCAAGAATGTAAATCATGTGTATGACCATTTCATTGCATCTCTGGATGACTACTGCACTACCATCACCATCAAAGGAGCCAATGTTGATTATGGAGTCACCACAAGAGGCGAAAAAGTTACCATCATAAGATCATCCTAGCCAAACAGAATCCCTGCACCTAGATTTGTCCCCAATGGATATAATTTCCTTGATCAGCTCAAAAGATCACTAGTGCAAATCTCCATCATGGAGCTACTAAAAATATCATCTGCCCATAAGAAAATATTTGAGGAAGCATTGGCTTCATCCACTATCCCCACAGATCTTGATGAGGAACAATTCCAAGCTATGGTTGAAAATATCATTACACCAAATCTCCTCACATTCTTTGACCAATATTTCCCTACCCAACCATCTCATAACCATGCACTCCACTTAGAAGTCCTAGTATAGAAAAGAAAATTCAAAAGGGTCTTGGTAGATGGAGCTGCGGGCTTGAATATTTGTTCCTGTAGACACCTAAAAATGGTCTGGAGAATCTAATTAATTAAATACAACTTATTTGATTAATTAACCTTAAATTCATCTACTTAGTAAATAAATAGAAATATTTATTTATATTAAGTTCATTATTAATTCTTCTATTTCATCATATTATTTCTATCTTAATTAAATAAACAAAATTAAAAACTTTGTTTTATTTAATTATTATTATTATCACTTCTTTTATACTTCTATCATAAATTAAATACACAACTTAAATAATTTGTGTTATTTAATTACCTCATCACATTTCTTCTTAATTAAATAAAGATATTCTAAAATCTTTTATTTAATTATCATTTTCCTTTTGTTTTAATTTAATAAACAAACCCTATAGTTTGATTTATTAAATTATTCAATCCTCTTTTGCTAAATTTAAATGAATCAAAATTATTTAAATTTATGCATAAATCATTTACCACTATTCACTCACCAATAAAATTAGATTTTTAAAATCTAATTAATTCAACTCTCATTCACGGGAAGAGCTTCGGGGACAAACCTGCAGGAAGTCCTCTCAATCTTCTTCCTCCAATCTTCCCTCTCATCTTGCGTGGTGTTTTCATGTGGAGGAACAATCCTTCATGATCAGCTCCACCTTCTCATCCCATGCCATTCAATTCTCCAGATTGAATCCCAGCCTCTTATCCCGTATCGCTGTGCAAATGTCCAGCCGTGAAAGCTATAAATACAACTCTTTGGCTACAGGAAATAGATCCCCAACTTGTGTAATCTTACTCTGCCGGTTTTTCCAAGCATCCGGCATTCATCCGACTCAAGCATTAAATTCATCGGCATCCATCCGACATTCAAGCATTCAACATTCATCCGGCATCCATCCGGCATTCATCCGACATTCAACATTTTGTAGTCATGGTGCCATTACAATAGTTTTATCATTTAATCCTTATAGGAATAGAATAGTTTGAATTCTCATTCTCTAAGTGTCATTTCAATAGTCCTAATTAGCTTCTAAAATCGAAGCAAAAACAGATTAGAGATCTTTAAAGTTAGAGAGCAATAGGATAGATTTATGAAGATTTCTAGTTTAAATTAGTTTAAATTTCTTAAATCTTAGATGCAATGTCTTATTTAGAGGTGTAGAAGCATGTTTAGATTGTTTAACTCATTCCTACACTTACAATTTGGTGCCCACCGTGGGGCCTAACCCCATATTCTGCATAATTTTTGTGAAAAGTGTCTTACAGGTATCAGCGTGATAGTTTTCGCGGAACCATGACTTTTTGTAGCGCGCCCGTCATCTGTTTTAGCGCGCTGATGGTCTGTTTTAGCGCACCGGTCTTCTGTTGTAGCGTGCTGCCCAATTGTTTTAGCGCGCCATGTCACTGTTTCAGCGCGTCGACTCTGTCTTTAAAAATCATTTTTTTCTAATCTGGATCCGACGCATCCGCGGCCAGATTTTGTTTTTGTCTATTTTTTATTAAAATTTACCAATCCTAGGATAGCAAATGGATAAAATTTATCAATCCTAGGATAGAAAATGGATAAAAATTGATCAATCCTAGGATAGAAACTTCACATTTTCTTGTGGGATTAAAATTGAACAATCTTGCTTTTTTGGAGTAATATCTCCATATAGATTAGCTAATTTGTCATTTGGGTTTTAAAAGTGAACAAACTTCTTTGCTGTGATTGGGTGATAGGTTTATGCTCTCCCCTTTACTGGGTGCATCAGAATACCAGACTCACTTTTCTTTACGCATTTTTAAAGCTTTTTAAAACCTTTAGACAGGCCTGCCATAGTGGGAAAATGTACTCACCCTACGGGAACGACCTGAGTGGGGATAGCCAAAAGCCATGGTATTCCAACCCACTTAAAAATTTATATGAATTTGGGGAAACCCTCTTTCAACGGAAGTGTGCAGGATAACCATCCCCAAAATATTTGTTTTAAAGATTGGGAGGTCTCTCGAGGGAGTTTATCCATTTGCCGCTCCAAATGGAAACCCTATCTAAGAACCTAGAAATAGAAGCACGCCTGTCAGTTTCTAAACATTGTAATACTGAGTCGCAGTAGGGGAAGAATCTACCCTCAAGCACTCACCATATAATTGCCAAGAATTTGTTTGCTTAGGGGATCAGGGTATCCACTTCCATCACTCGAGTATACTGGAAAGACAAAACCACAGGTGCCCTCTAAAATTGACATGGTAGTAATGAGTCGATGCAATTCCAAAGTATTGGAGTCGTTAGTATATAACAATGACCTTTTGTCTCTAGGAGTGAGTCTATCTGAAGTGTCTTATCTGTTATAAACCGGTGAAAATCAAGAATAATCATGCTTGATTCTTAAAAACATACACTATTTGTTTAGATTCTAGGATTTTAAAGTCAACCATTCTATTCTTGCTTGTTGTGTTTTCTCTCATTAAATTTAGATAAGATCATCACAAAAATCTTCAAAATCAAAACACTTGTGAAATTCTCATGATTCGAGATTGGGTATCCACCAAATTTGTTAAGAAATCTCTTGTCAAACGAATCAGAAAGCCAAAGAAAACACTTACATACAAACAACTTCTGAGAAAGCAACGATTTTTATATCAAAGCAGGAAAGTTCTACTCCAACATAGGACTTTTATTCATAGGTATAACAATTTCTCTAGAGGTTATACGAACGACTATGTTGTAGCTCCCTTAGATTCACAAGCATTTTATCAAAGAAGAGCTCTTAGGAAACACCACAATCACAGTCAAAGAATTCATCTAGAATACATCCCACAACTTGACCATACAATCACGATGCGGACCAAATTGGGTTCATAGAGTAAGATAGTTTTTACGTCTTAGCACCTCATGGTTCTATTATAAAAGCTTCACTAATTTTTAGTGCATCGATTACTCTACGTTATAGTGCAGTAAGCGCTCCTATTTTAGCGCTTTAGGTCTCTGTTCTAGCGCGTCACTATTCTGTTATAGCGCTTCACTGCTCTATTTTAGCGCTTTGGGTCTCTGTTTTAGCACTTCGTGTCTCTATTATAGCGCGTAACTGCTCTATTTTAGCGCTTTGGGTCTCTATTCTAGTGCATCACTGCTCTGTTATAGCACTTCACTACTATGTTTTAGCGCTTTGGGTATCTATTTTAGTGCTTCGTGTCCTCGTTATAATAGTGCATAAGCTGCTCTGTTTTAAGCACTTTGGGTCTGTTCTAGCGTGTCCTTTGCTTTCTGTTTATGGCTTCACTACTCTGTTTTATCACTTTGGGTCTCTATTCTAGCACATCACTGCATTTATAGTGTACTTGACTCTGTTTTGGTGCTTAGTGTCTACATTATAAGCGCCTCCAGCTGTTTGTTTTAAGCGCCGTGTCTCTATTTTAGTGCTCTGAAAAGTCAGAAAAAATAGAGAGTTAGTAAGATAGTTTGTCAGTTTTCCCATGTCAAAAACAAGGTTTTCATCAGTCCAAAACAATTTTTCCATAGTCCAAAACACTTGAATCATACAAAAATAAAACTTTACTATTATGCCTAGGTCTTGAAACATCTTGCAAAGTGTCCTTATCACTAAATTTGAGATTTTTTGTGTCAAAGTTTCCCTATCAAGGATTTTTATCATCCTTCCATCACGAAACTAGACACAACTAAATCAGATTTTTAATCAAAAACCTTGACACTTATCCTATCAAAAATCCAAGATCAGAGTCTAAAGTAAAAAGTTTGTATGCCTATTTTTACACGATCAGCATATCAAAAACAACAACAAGAAGAAAATGAAAGAATAGTAGCCATGGCTAAAGAAAACCCTTGGGGACGATACAGCAACACTGATCCTCTCACTAATTCACAAGAGAAAGAAATAACTATAGAAGAAATCGAGAAAGTTCAACAAGACCCTCATTTCCATAAATTTATGGAAAAGATGCTAGAACAAGATATGGAAAAGTATCCTCTGTTATTAGCTAACAAAGGTGCTAAGCTTCCTAAAGACTTTGATGTAAATCAACTCAAGGAAATGACTACACCTAACCCAACTAGTATAGAAAATCCAAATCAAATAGATGCTTTGACAAAACAAATCCAACAATTACAATTGTAGTTCCAAAACATCCAACAAGGGCCAACAAAAAGATATTCTTTACAAGACATTTGCCCTTATCCATTTGACCCAAGCATTAACATGATACCATTTCCACAGTATTGTGAATACTTGACATACAACAAATACAATGGGAGAACCGATCCATTTGATCACGTGCAAGAATTTAGAGCTATAAGCATAGAGTTCGCACACGAAGACTCTTACTTACTACAATTATTTCCAAGAAGCTTAGGAAACACTTGCATGGAATGGTTTTCTAAATTGGAACCCGGGATTCAATCTTTTGAAGAATTGATCAATAGGTTCATAACACACTTCTCATTCAACATCCAACATGGGGTGACCTTAAAATAACTCTACAACACCAAACAAGCAAAGGGTGAAAAGTTTCTTTCCTTTCTCCAATGATGGAGAAGGCTATTTGCTAAATACCCTAGATCTATTCCTGAAGAGGAGAAGATAGAGATGTTCATTGATAACCTAGTGGATGACATGAATTACAGATTGGACTTACAATGTCCGTCTACATTTGAACAAGTTATCAAAAAGGGGCTCAAAATCGAAGAGGCTCTAATCAAAAGAGGAACAATCAAACACTTCATTGAAGGTTCAAACAATAGCAATTCCTCTAACAACAACAATGAAAAGCCAAGATTTTGGCAAAAGAATAAGAATACTGATACCATGATTGATACACACACATAAACCAGTATTCACCTTGACGCCAACCACTACAAACAAACAAAACAATGGTCTTAATGTCAAACAAAGTAGTGATCAAGGAAATAATCAAAACAATGGAGAAACAAAAACCCAATCATTCCAATGACCATCCAATAAACGAAAATTCACGCCATTAGGACAATCATTGGAATCAGTCCTCAAAGAACTTTTAGATGAAAAACTTATTCAAGTACAAGAGGCTAGAAATTGGGACCCTCAAGTCAAACCATCATGGTGGAATGACTTGCATTACTGTCACTACCATCAAAATAAAGGCCACATGACTAAAAATTGTTGGCAGTTAAAACATGCGGTACAAGACCTCATAGATCAAAAGAAAGTATTTGTAGAGGGGCACCAAACAAACAAAGATCATACAACATTCAAAAATCCTCTACCCAATTATCAGAAGGGAGAATCCTCTTCCGCAAACACCAAAGGTAAGAATATCGATTATGTTTATGACACAACAATCCTTTGTTTTTCTGCTGCCAAGGAGGATGAGGAGTTATGAATCAAATCAATCAAAACAATGACATTACATCTACTAATTTGGTACAACATATGGACAAATCTGAAAACCAAATTAATGTAATCACACTCAAAGGGAAACAAGAGTACCAACCAGTTAATGCCACAACAAGGGCACAATCCAAAGTTATATTGAAAGGAGCATCATTATCATCCCCATCTGTGGATCCTCCCTCTAATCAATATAATCTCATTGATCAATTACAGAAAATACCAGCACAAATATCCATCTTAGAACTTCTAAAGATTTCCCCATCACACAAAGAGGTTCTTGAGCAAGCTCTTGTATCAACCACGGTACCTAACAATTTGGATGTATGTCAATTCCAAGCTATGGTGGGACATCTATCTGCACCTCATTGCCTTTCATTTTCTGAACATGATGATGTATCACTCACCCATCCACATAATTTCGCCCTTCACATTGAAGTCCTCATCCATAAACACCATGTAAAGAGTGTCCTGATAGATGGAGGGGTTGGTTTAAATATTTGTACCTTAAAGTTGATTTTTGCACCAGGATACTCAAATGAAGCCATTGATACAAGAAGAAAAATCACAATCAAAGCATATGATGAGGAAGAAAGATCCTTTAAGGGATTGATCATATTACCCATTCAAGTGGGACCTATTGTCCAAAATGTGGTTTGTCAAGTCTTAGATAGAGAACTGACATACAACATACTGTTGGGACGTCCTTGGATTCATGATATGCAAGCAGTACCTTCCACCTATCATCAATGCCTGAAATTTCCCGTCAATGGACAGGAGGTAACAATCACAGCAGACTATAATGACACCCAAGCTTGTCATACATTGAAAACATCTCAAGATACATTGATACCTCACAATAGAGAAGTTAGCACATCATATTCATCTAATGGTGAGAAACAGCAAAGCTTCATATCAAGTGGCTTCCAAAACAACAAAAATCACAAGAGATCAGAGTGGCACAATCTAATCCTTCAAATATTGAAGAACAAATGGCTTCACTCTCACACCAATTCACCAACAAAGTATAGATAAGTGACAAAGGAATAAGTGAATATGGTGTCAGACACTCTTTCCATCTATCACAGATGTTACCCTCCTTACAAGCATATGGACAGCCATCTACAATCACCCAAAAATCAGCACAGACTACAACGGCACTAGATGGTAGATTTGTAAAAGCTGGAAACTTAGATGAAGAATCAGGAGATAAGGCCATACTAAATTGGCTTTATAGGGATGAGGAAGCTTCCACTTCCAAGATTAATATCATAGAGACAAATCAATATGGAAAGGGAAAGACTATTCTAGAGAAGATGGGATATTCAAGACAGGGACCTCTTGGGTTAAGGAAACGAGGCATAACAGAACCAATCCAGCCACTCACACTCCAACATAAGGATAAAACTGGATTAGGATATACAGCAGAACAAGGATCTCTTGACCGAGGGAAACAAAGTGTAACGGAACCAATCCAAGTTCTCATAATTCAAAAAAATGGCAGAGCTGGACCAGGATACACAAAAGAAGCAAGAGCATAACTCACCAATAAAACTGTGGAGTGTATTCTTCAAAGAAGAGAAAACTTTGAAACAGATTCAAATGAATATGAGTGGGACAACTTATCAAATGTTTCCTATGAATATATTTAGATCAATGTTATCAAAAAGTATTCCCCCAAACGTGAGGAGGGTCAAAGCTTGAGTTTTAATCCTATTGTCTTTGAAACACATAACTTTGATGACTCAAGTGAAGATAAACAGACATCAATTGAGATAAATGATGTGGAAGAAAATACCTTCGTAGGCCTTGACATAACCACTAACAACCTGGACGACATTTCCGTCCAAGCTTTCACAATCGCTAACCTCAACCCATCTAATGATTCATTGCCTTTGCTACATCCTGAGCTTATCAAGTGGGAACCCCAACATCCCATCAATCTCCCTATTTTTGACAATGATTCCACTATTATTAACCACCTTTGTTGTGAGGAATCCGATACTTGTTCTACCAATACTTCTTTTAATGATGCTTTTAGGCAGGAGGGTGCCAAGCCTTTCAGTTGCAAAAGTATGGAAATAAATAATGGATCTAATGGTGAAAACCATTCTATGGTAGTATTTGATCCTAAAATAGTAAAAACAAAGAACACATCCAATGGTGAAAACCTCATTGAGGCACCAAAGGATGGAAGGCTTGACATCCTCCCACAACATTACCATGAAAGATCATCAGTGTTGATAGAACCCACACAGCCTATTGATATTGGCACAGCAGAGAAAGTAAGAATCCTACACCTGGCAGCATCCATGACAGATACAGAAAAGCCAAATTTTATCAAATTCTTTGAAAAATGATGCATCAATTTTGCTTGGTCATATTCTGACATGCTAGGCCTAGACACAGATCTTATTATGCATCACTTATCTTTACCATCTAGCACTAAACTAGTAAAATAGAAACTGATAAAAATGCATCCACATGTTGCATTATTGGTAAAAAATGATTTGAAGAAACTACTAGATCTTTGGATTTGTCCGGATCTATTGATTATCTTGAATGGATATCCAACATTTAATACCTATTTCAAAACTAGATCACACCATCGAGAATAATTTAAGGATTTAAATAAAAGCATGTCCAAGGATGATTTTCCTTTGCCAAACATAGACATGATTTATGAATCCTATGACTAGCCACCAAATGTACATCACTCATGGATGGATTTTCAAGATACAATCAAATCAAAATAGCTCCTAAAGACCAAGAAAAGACAGCATTTACATGTCCATGGGGCACCTTTTGTTGGAACTTCATTCCTTTTGGGTTAAAGAATGCAGGAGCTACATACCAGCGAGCTATGACAACAATCTTCCATGACATGATGCACACCTTCATGGAGGACTATGTGGATGATATCTTCGCCAAATCTCACACTAGAGAAGGACATCTAGAGATACTTGCCAAAATATTTGACAGGTTGGAGAAATTTAAAGTCAGATTAAATCCCAAGAAATGTGTCTTTGGAGTAACATCGACAAAACTCCTTGGATACATAGTTTCTAGAAAGGGAATTGAAGTAGATCTGTAAAGTTAAATCCATTGTGGAAATGCCACCTCCTAAAAATATCAGTACATTAAGATCTCTACAAGGCTGACTACATTCCATCAGAAGATTCATCTCACAACTAGCAGATTGGTGCCATCCATTCAACCATCTTTTGCATAAAAATGTGTCTTTTAAATGGGATGAACAGTGTGAGAATACTTTCAATCAAATCAAGCATTATTTAATTACACCACCAATCTTGGTGCCACCTAGTGAAGACAAGCCATTGTTGCTATATATCGCAACAATAGGTATCTCTTTAGGAGCCTTGCTGGCACAAGAAGATAGAAGGGAAGGAGCAGGGCAATATACTATATCGTGGGGCATCAAGTGGACATGAAGTAAACTACACCTTCATTAAAAATCATGCTTAGCGGTAGTGTTTGCAACACAAAAGATTGCGACTACTATATGCTCCACTCACCTTTATCAGAAGCTCATTGCAAAATTGATCCCCTCAAGTGCTATGAACAAAGCAACTTTAAATGGGAGGTTGGAAAAATTAGGTCATATGCTCCTAAATTAGGTTGACATTCAATATGTTGAGCAAAGCTATCAAAAGGAACAAAGTGATTGCCGACCAAATTAGCGAGAAGCTCCATTATCAGACAGTCATCCTATGACCATGGAATTTCTTGATGCGGATATCCTCAACGTTACAACACAACCATGGCAACTCTACTTCGATGGATCCTACACACAACATGGATCAGGGGCAAGAATTTTATTTGTCACACCTCTTGGGCACACGATTCCACGATCTTATAGGCTTACCTTCCGTTGCACTAACAATGTGGCAGAATAGGAAGCTTTGATCCTTAGAATTAAAGTAGCTATTGACTGGAAAATCACAGAACTACAGGTGTATGGAGACTCCCAGTTAATCATCTATCAAGTCAACAATGATTACCAAACTAAGGATGACACACTGATTTTATACAAGAGGCTGGTAGATGATCTAAGAAAATACTTCATAGAAATCAAATTTGAGCAGATACCGAGATCAGAGAACAAAGCAGCAGATGCCATGGCCACAATAGCATCTCTTCTACAAATGCCTGAAATGCAAGATCGTTA
>VDFB02219843.1:0-11650 GCA_007258455.2 Sequoia sempervirens
TCTCCAAAAGTTCTCGAATATTTTTCTCGATCTCATCCTTTTGCCTCTT
The DNA here is from genome assembly GCA_007258455.2 of Sequoia sempervirens. Taxonomy (NCBI): domain Eukaryota; kingdom Viridiplantae; phylum Streptophyta; class Pinopsida; order Cupressales; family Cupressaceae; genus Sequoia; species Sequoia sempervirens. The sequence continues at coordinate 50 of VDFB02219843.1, forward strand.
CGGATACCGATATGGAGTTGTGATCACCGGTTTAGCTCCTTCCTTGAGCTCGATGATGTGTTCTGAACCCCGTTCAGGTGGTGGACCAAGAGGCAAATCTGCAAAGACTTTGCTCTTCTTCGAGAGTAGTGACTGGATATCAGGAGGTTGGTCACGTTTAGTCTCAACAGGACTAGCAGGAAGTATCATGCATTCGGCAACCCACTCAGCTTGATCGTGACGGATCAGCTTTGCCATTCTTTTGAATGACACTACTCGAGGACCCCCATTGGACATGCCTCTCAAAACTATCCTCTTCCCATCCGACTGGAACTTCAACTCCATAGTCTGCAGATTCAAAGAGATCTCTCCAAGAGATCGCAGCCATTGGATGCCTAGAACGGCATCAGTATCCCCAATGTGAACTACATAGAAGTCATCATTGACTTCGTAGTTGCCCAACTACATGGTCATGTTAGATATTTTCTTGGTGCAAGAAATATGGAAACCATCGGCAACCATGACCTTGAATCCTTCGAACTCCTTTGTTTGCAGCCCCTTCTTGGCTACCACAACTTCATCAATGAAGTTATGAGTTGCTCCAGTATCGATCAAAGCAACGATTCGCTGCCCTTTGATCATCCCACGAACCTTGAATGATTCGTTTCTTTGAAAACTAGAAAGTTGAGCTAAAACTCCACCACTTTCCTTCTCATCTCCGGATTCTTCTGGAGCTCTATCTTCTTCATTTTCTTCAAAATCAGATTGCTGGTCGGAAAAATCAGAACTACTTTCCCCAGCAGAATAGTACTCAATCTGATTGAACTTAACCCCTTTAGGACAAACATGGTCTTGAGACCATTTTTCCTGACACCGGAAACACAACCCTTTTCTTCTGAGTTCATTCAGGGTTTCTTGATCCAACCTGGTGACATGGGGATTGCGATTCTTGAAATCCTTGTTCTGAGGTCTCAAATGATTTTTATGCTGAGGCCTTTTTCCTTTATCCCTTTTCTGAAAAGGGGAGTTTGACTGAAATTTTGCCTTAGGAGCAGCCCATTCCATGTTTCTCGCCTTTTTCATGGCCTCTTGCAGGGTTGGTGGATCGAAGGCTTTAATCCAACCTTTGAGTGGTTCTGTCAAACCCTCACTGAAAAGAATCACCAACCTTCGCTCCGTGATTCCAGTCACCATGACTGACAGTCTCTGAAACTCCGCAATGTAGGCATCCACTGTGCCATACTGTCTCAATTGAGCAAGCTCTCTGAAATGGATCTCAGGATCTTTTTTCTCAAACCTTTCGATGAGCCTAGTGGTGAACTCATCATATGTTGTGATAGACCGATGACCCAGAGTAACGAGGCCATGGTACCACCACTCGTGCGCCACCCCATCAAGGTGTAGCGTAGCGAACTTGATCGCTTCTTCTTCCGCCATTGGTCTGAGAGCTAGATAGTTATCCAGCTTTTGAATCCAAGCTCGGGCTGAACTTGTATCACTCCCGTCAAAATGAGGAAGTGTCACTTTGTTTACAGCTTGGTACAAGTCTCCTTGATTTGATGGTCGTCTTTGATCAAAGTTTCTCCCTTGCCCTTTGTTTTTTCTCTTATGATCCATGAAATCATTGAAGGACATGTCCATCCTAATGTCGGCAGGTAAAGAGTCATACTCTGTACGGCCAAGCCTCAACTGCTCCACGAATGAAGCATTCTCTTCAGGATCTGGCTGAGTGACTACAGGAGCCACAAAGGTAGGTTTGAATGGTCTGGACGTAATGTAAGTGTTGTTTGACACCGTCCGGGCTGCATGCTCATCATGCTGATTGGAAGCACTATGCTCCCCTCTATGGCTTGAGTTGTTTTGCGGAATGGTATTGTTGCCCACTCTTCCCATCATGAGCGAAACCATATCCATTAAAGCATCCATCTTCTTCTCAAACCTCTGTCCTGGACTGATGGACCTCTCTCTGCCCTTACCACTGTCATCTCTACTGTTGGTAACCCTCTCGTTACCACCAACTGATCTTTCACCTTCTGCCATATCTGATTCCTGAGAAGACTCCCAATGAGCCCTCAAGACTTCTGAAGCTGTCTGACCCTCTGGAGGTTGATGAAGCTGGAACTGTTTTCCAACTTTCTTGTCTTCCCTTGCAAAGTACCTCTTTTCTCTGTCACTCATAGACAGACTGATCACAGGCTGGCAGGATCTTGGCTCTGATACCACTGAAATATTCCGAGCCAAATTTTTTCGTTTTTTCAATTAACAGATTACAAAGCAGTGCACCCGTTAAGGTTAGAGGAGAAAACCAAAACGTGCAAGAAAGCAACTCTAACCAGAATGGCGCCGATGATGGCGAGCATTGGTCAGAGGATCTTCTATTCTAAATACAGAAAGGAACTCAACGTCAAGTATGTGCTACCCAATCCAAGGCGGAGTGAGGGGCGACCATATGACGGAGTGATTACAGAAAGCAAAGCTTGAATTAAAATGCTGAAAGCTGAAAACTACTCAACACCCAGAATGTGCTTGCTCACCCAGAATGGGGAGTAGCTACCATAGGGCGGAGATAGATTTATTACAACAACATTAATGAAATAAGCGTTACAAATCAGAATTGAGCCACAATGATAGAGACTGCCAGTACTACTGTCAGTTTACAAGAATAATAATCAACCGTCTGCCAATAGCTTAGAATATTGAGAGCTCAGCGTTACATCACAAAGAACTTCTTAGCATGAAAGGAAATGCCAACAATACAACTTCAAAGATCAACTTGTAAATCTGATTTTGTTACAAATCTGTATTTTGAATGAATAACCAGCAACCTTTGAAATCATTCACATGTTCATAACTTCCACAAATCTCCTCCGATTAACACGAAACAGGATGCAAAATGCCCTAACAATGATGGCAACTAAACAAAGACTCTAAAAACAGAATCAACTATTCCCAATTATTAATGCACGAATTTCTATGCAAGTAAATGGTACGGCCTAGTGAAGAAATTCAACTTGGCTTTAAAAATTAAATTCTCCACAATAAAATCTGATATTTGGGACAAAGAATCGCCTCTCCTAAACAATGATATAAATGCAATACCCAGAATGCCTTTTTTTGTATTTTTTGACTTACAATGAAAAACGTAGATCTGCTGTATTAAATGATGCTAAATGGCTGAAACACTAATATGCTAAAACAGATTTAACAATGCAAAACTGAACACAAAATGTATGAACTAAGATGCACTCACAAATAGACTGAAATTCACCACTAGATGTTGTCTTGCAAACACGAAGTGATGCCCAAGCTAGGAGGCCTTCATTCCTCGAAGCAGTCCCAGAGCCAATCCGGCAACATAACAGTATAGTCGTCCAAAAATCCCCAAAATGATGCACAAGACTCCTTTTTATAAGTTTCGTTTGACTTCACGAAACCCTAAAATCTGCTTTTAGGTCAAAACCCCTAATCTCCTCAAGAAGGCGTACTTTCTCTTCAAAGCTTAGATTTGACATTTTAATTAAATATCATACTTTGAAATATGCGCCCCTCATAACCCTGCTTTGACTTAGGAAATAATTAAATCATCTCTTAATGAGGGTGCCACCCTCAAGGACCCACTTTTAAAAACAACATTAAGTCATTAAGTCTAAGCCAAGGGGTCAACGTTAAAATATAACATTTAAACGTGACCCTTTTAATTAAATGACTTAACTTATCCTTCTGAATGTGCCCTGAAGCCAAAACTGAGCAAGCCATCTGACCCAACTGAAACAGGAAGTCAACCGAGCTGAACTCAATTGGAAACCTGCCAAAAATAGAATTTACTAAAAGTGCTCTGAATGCCGAGATGATCATACCACTGCGAAGCTCTCTGAAAACCCAGAAAGAATCCACCATTGAATCCTCCATCTCTGAGCAATGACCTCCTTAAAAATAGGTAACCCTAATTTTACCTTCCGACTAGCCTTCGGGTTTCCAGAAAAAGGCCAACGGTCACATGAATGATCAGGTTTGAGAAGGGGACATTACAAATATTCCCTTAAAGCCCCTTTTGTTGACTTTCTCTCCCAAAGGCATTTAAACTTCTTACAAGGTTTTCAATGCTTCTTCCAAAGCCCTTAATGCCCATTACAAAGGCATTAACTTCTCTTACATCCTCATTAACATGCCATCTTGTCCTCAACAACATTCTCTTACATTTCAACCATATTCATTTAATTCCCTTACATCCTCTTACACATCCACCTACATGCCTTAACTCTACACATTCTCCAAAATGTGCTCCACCTCCATCCATTAGCCTTGTGACAAGTGTCACAATTCTATTGGCTCCCCTTTTAGTCCCACATTCATCAATTTCACTCTTTCTTCAACCCTTGAATCCTATATGTAAAGGCCTCTTCTACTTGAAATGGATCCATCATCTCATGCAGAGTCATTATGCTCATTTCATCCATCAATCATCCAATTGCTATCACTATTTTGAGGGCAATTGGCATTTATCAAATCCATTTTCGTCCATTTTCATATCATGTTAGCTTAAATCTACTATCATTTTGCATCAAAATCACCATTGTTCATCAGGATCTTGGAGCTTATCAAATTGGGATTGGGAAAGGGCCACTTTCCACATCAAAGTGACACCAACCCCCCTATGGGATGGGGTTTGAGTAGCTTATATTAGGATTTCATGTTCATTTACTTGTTATTTCATGTTATTTTGATCATGTTTTCATCTTCTTAGCATGCTTAATAATCTCATAGGGAATGCTTATTTTTCTTGTTTAAATGACTAATACTCTTGGGTTTGTCCATGTTTGAGCAGGTATAGGTTGGCATTCACACAAACTATAACATGAAATGTTGAAACTTGAAATAAAAAAGTGTATGATGCAACATCTAGGCAAAATAATCAGGAAATGAAACCATCCATAACAAAATATCTGCTTAGAGCTCAAGTGACATGAGCTCAAGTGAAGTACAGTAGGTGATCATATGTACAGAATGCAAAAAGACGACACAGGGTGTGCTTGAAAAAACTGTGCTTTGTTTTTAGTAGTACAAAAGGGGTTTACATTTATAATATATTAGTTGAAATTCATAGCCACCATAAAAGATTAAGTCTAACGTGTCATTAGAAGGTCGATACGTATCAACGTTTCAATGAACATTCTATCCTATAATGGAGGACAAAAACTCATAATTTCTCACATTGTTAGTAATATATATACATGTATATTTAACAATAATAATAGCGGGTATATGGTTTGAAGTAAACAATATAAATGACCAAAAGTCTTTTCAATGTCTTTCTTTGCTATTACTCAATCATCTTATAACGTTAGTAGTTTCTAATAAGCAAAGTTGTTAATAACTTCATTTTGCTGGTGGGTGTTCCCTTAGCTTTAAGTCGTTCTTACTTAAAAAGAAAAAGAATGACTCAATAACAATGAAAATTATACAAGATAAGAGCTGAGCTTCTTTATAGTGCTATGTCCTCTTCTATTTATCTTCTCCATTTCATAACTGAAAGGAATCTGATAAAGGATTTACAAAAGTTAAAGAGTGTTACCCAAAGAGGCAGTTACATATTACCTAGGCACTAGAAGTACTACATAATCTACAACGCATGATGAGCATAAAAGAACATTAATTTGCTTGTCATTTCCTCTCTGCTTAGAAGGAATTATGTGCACTTTTTGTTGTAGGTGTAGAAACTACTTCTCAAAGATGTCTTAGGAGATCCATTTAGCTTGCAAAAGAAAGCTAACTTTTTCTGCTACATTTATGTTGTAGACTGTGTCACATATGGCCCTAGTACTGGTATCAAGTTTTGCGTCTTCTAAAAGGGGAGGTTGGACATTTAGAATTGTATTTTGAGGATGGACTACCAGTACTTCTCATTGCAATGGTTTGACTTTTTATAATTTGAAGTTGTTGGTGTTTACCATAAAATGACCGCCAAATTAAGCTAGAAATTCTAAGCACACTTTGTTTGGACAAACGGCAATATTGGACTCCATGACTGTCGCGTAATTTTTGCCCAGGTCTGAAGTGAAATATCCTTGACTTTGGCATGCACCTGTACCAAGTGCTCTACAAAAGCAGTAACTTTGTCCTGCCCCTTTTGCTTATATGGTATAAAAGGGCAACCAAAAATTCATATGGATTAGGTGTTGAAACCTGTAATAGACCTCAAAAGGTGACTCATGGAGTGTATGAAGCCCTGTTATAGCTGTGTTCGAGGATGTGAAGAGATCTGTCCCACTGCTGACTGGTCTGATGATACAGGTCAAACAGACTGTTATATATTATAAGTGACTTCAGTATTGAAGTTAGTCAGAGGTGAAAAGTTGTAGATAAGTGTATTTAACAGCCAAATAATTCCCACGACTGCCAAATGTATCTGCAGAATTGTGGACCTAGATGATTGAGTGATGACCTACCTAGTACGAACTCTCTAAAGTACCTCTTGTACCAAATCTTAAATGGCAAAGTGGTGGAGTTATATGTGAATGATTTGGATTTCAGAAGTTAATAAGAGGACAGAACTCCAAATTAATGAGTCTGTGATGTGTAATAATTGGAAGCAAATCATAGAAACAATTGGAGTAGAAAGGTAACTGAAAAAATGGCCACTCAATGAATTGAGGGTAGAATATTGAAAAAGTGTACACAAAAAAAGGTGAGATAGTGTAATTGTGAGTGTGTACTAATATATAGTTTGTATATGGGATGAGTACACTATATTACAGTTTCATGTAAACAATTGTTTGACGCCTGAGATGTGCATCAAGTCAATATGCAACATATTCCAATCCATTGTTGTACCTCAAGGGATGTGCATGGACTCCCTCTACACAAGAGTGAGCTGCATACACAAAGGCTATGGCACCAAGCAGCAGACTGATTCTACTCTACCCTACCATAAGAAAGTCTTGTGGGAAAAGCTGGATAAAACTTAAATACTTAGATACTGTAATGCAGGAAAAAATTTAATGGTAAAAGAATCCCTTTATGCCATAGGAAGAGTCCTGTAAGAGAAGACAAACCAACTTGTTTCAAGAATCGAATGAGCAATCAAACGAGTGTTACATTCAAAAGTGACAAGCATCTGTCATGATGTGGCAGGGCTATGGCACAACATAGAAGAAGACATGGTTGGAGTCAGCTGTACAGATAAGGTTTCTGTGTTGAGCTGCCACTTGGATATGTGAAAAGTCATCACCATATGTACTAGCTGCCAAAGGCAATGGTCCTGAGACCATGTGGCATTGGTGATTGACGAAGAGAAGACAAGAAGTTTGATTGGATAATAACTTGTTCCATAAGAATGTTTCTGCTTTTGGAAATTAGTAAAGAAATCTCCAGCACCTCTACATACCCTAATGCTTCAGTAGATGTCTATTTATGACAATCTTATAGGTTATAATCACTCTTGTTCTTGTGCTTTGTGAGACATGTGAGAATGAACCGTCCATTAACAACCACCAAGCCTGTGTTGCAGATGTCATAATGGTCAGTATACTGTCATTAAAGGATGCCATATGGATTAGAAATCCAAGCATACCAGGAATTACCCAAGTTTTAATAGGAGTCAATTAAAAATTAAACCCCAACCTAATAAAGGGCATGAAACTGATAAGGGCAGCTAGCATTAATTAGATTTACATTAGCTTTTCTGCTGGAAGTGTGAAAATTGGAGGATTAAAATTTTTTGATGAGTATGCCATGCGGTATCCTTCGTCGTAGAGTGTAAAGCCTTTGTGTTTATGATTGTAAGGTGCGGGATTTAGTCAAGGTGACTGGCATGTACACACATGATGGCTGTATATGTGCATAGTTGCATTCTGTCATGTACCCTTCTCAGTGACATCTCTCGGAGTACAGGATTGGCCTATCACACGACCCTCGTAGGCTGATAGACTGGATAGAGGGTCACTTCGGAGTTTGGCTCAGCTTCAGTTGGCAGAGTTTGATCAGTAGGCTTTCGTTTGGGCTCGATCGGAGACTTCTTGCAGAATTGCTATTTTTAGTAGTTCCTGGCAAAGCGTGGGACCCCTGCTATTTTTAGCAGTATGACTTTGGCAGCGTTCAGAATCACTTCAGTGTTCGTCAGCTTCAGACGGAACAGTAATCGGATGAGTAACGAGAGAAATATTAATATTTAATTGTATTAATTAAATATTAATTATTTAATGATTTTAATTATAAAGTTATAATATTAAATTATAACTTAAGTGATTCTTCTTGAGGGGTGCGCCATCATCAGAAGGGGTCATTTTGGCAATTAAATTACGATTAAATATTTTGGCTGAGACTATGGAAGAATTAAAAGAATTAAAAGTCAAATATTTATTAAAACCCTATTTTTAAGGAAATCGTAACTATGGAAGAATTAAAAGAATTAAAAGTCAAATATTTATTAAAACCCTATTTTTAAGGAAATCGTACTTTTCAGCCTTATAGTGCATTTGCCTTGGGAATTGTGCCATTATGAGATTATTGATTTTGAGAACTGATCAACTTTGATCTGAGCAAGAGACTTTAGGGTTTCAAGTTCAAATTCCTTGGGGAACAAGCCATCTCCATCGGAAGCAATTCAGAGGGTGTGAAATACTACTTGATTTATTGCAGCAGAGGTTTCTTCATTCAGGAGGAATCACAGAGCTACAGAGATTATCATTTTACGGAGTTACAGAGAGTTTATTCATTTAGAAGACATTCATTTATTGAGGCGTCCATATTCTGGAGATCTGGAGGGTTGTGAAAGAGGCATATATTTATTTATTGCTGTCTCTGCCTGAGCCGTACCTGTACCAGGCCATACCATTTAGTTTTCTGGCCGTACCATCAAAGAGGGAGCCGTCCTTTGTCCTGGAGAAAACGCCTATCCTGAAGGTCATCTCTTATCATCTCTAGAGGCGCCTAGGCTTGGAGACCTTATTCAGAGCATCAGATAGAAGAAAGAAGTCATCTATTAACTCAGCCGTACCAGCTACAGCAGTCATTTATTGCAGCCAGATTTGCCAGGTTCTCTATAATATTTCATTGTTTTTCTTGCTTGCATGCAACTGGGTATTTTTGTAATCTTTAGAGAAGATCAAATAAAGACTGGCATCCTTATTTATATCAGATTCTATCGTTATTTAGAGTGGATTTATTTTATTTGAATTTATTTCAAATTCTTGCAAAAAATCGCAATTTTCATTTATTGTTCAAAAACCTCAAAAACGTCAAAAAACCTTCAAAAAAACCTAAAAACAGTCAGATACAGAGATTTTGGGGAAACTAGGGTTTCTACAGTGGTATCAAAGCTAAATCCTGCCATCCTGAGGGTTTAGCCATCACATGCAGCCAGAGGAATTTGATACATACAGGTACTATACTCGCAGACGTGCCTTGATTGAAAGGCAACGCAGTTTGAGCAGGCAGCCAGAAATCATGGCTGACAGGAATGACAGGGCTGACATGGACAGACATACCTAGGACAGAGATCCCACAGAATAGAGATCGGAGACGTCACGGTCTTGCATGCACTTCGAAGATCTACGTCTGTAGTCAACGGCAGTCGGCCAGGTATTGCGGCGGTTAGCGGTGGCACCTCTGGTGGGTACCTGGGAACCCGTCACCACATCGTGGCGATAGCGAAGTGGCGGTCTGGAAACTCCTAGGGCGATGTCACGGACAGCAGATAGGCCTACTAGGCCTACTTTCACGAGACAGGAGCCCGATGAGGCTATACCAGGTGAGGAGCACGAGGATTTGTTTGCTGATAACCTTATGGCAGCGAACGAGGAGTGGGAGTTGATACCTCCTGCAGTCAGAGAACGGATCACTTTTGACCGTTTTATCACACAGAGGCGAGAACACAACAGGGCTCGACAGGATTGGAGACCCCGACAGCAGAATAACGATCTCAAACATGCAACCAACAGGCTTAATTTGGTGATGTTCGATGGTAGTGGGAAGATGACAGCCCAAGCTTGGATTAGCAAGCTTGATACATTCCTCACTTTGCGTCTGATGGCTGAGAGAGACGCTATTAGATACGCTACACTGCACCTTGAGGGGGTGGTATACGACTCGTGGCACCACAGTATGGTAACTTTATAGCATGACAGGATCACTACATACTAGGAGTTCGTGGATAGATTGGTTGAGAGGGTTGACAGGAAAGATTCGGAAACCTACTTCAGAGACTTAGCACAGTTGAGGCAGAGTGGCAGTCTAGAGACTTATATCAGTGACTTTCAGAGGCTATCCGTCATGGTTCCGAGCATATCAGAGAAGAGATTGGTAGTACTCTTCATGGAGGGTTTGACAGAGCCACTGAGAGGCTGGATCAAAGCCTTTGATCCTCCATCATTACAGGAGGCGATGAAGAAAGCACGGAACATGGAGTTAGCAGCACCGTCGAGTAGATTCAACTCCAGAGGTTCTTCATCATTCAGGGATAACAAGGGCTTTAATAAAAATAAGGATAAATCTGATTATAACAAAGAAAAATCAGACTTTAAAAACGATTCGAAAGGTAAATCAGCATTCCCACCTTTGGATCGTGAGGCCCTTAATGACCTTCGTAGGAAGAAGCTTTGCTTCTACTGCAAGGGACCATATGACGCCAATCACGATTGTCCTCTAAGACCTAAGGGCAAGGCAAATCGTGTGATGTGGGCGTATTATGAGGACTCGAATCAGAAAATTCGAACAGCCGAGCATTCGGATGATTCAGAGTCAGAGGCTCCGAGCCTAGAAGCGACGAGCAGAGCCAGTGCAGGAGGCGGATTTATCTAGCATTATTGAGGAGGTTCTTTTTACCCGACCCCGTGGTGTGTTAAGCGGAATGAGAGGGTCATTACCCTATTGGATACAGGAGCCACGCATAATTTCATAGATGCTAGGTTTGTTGAGAAACGTGGACTCATCACTGAGGAGTTCGAGGGCATCAGAGTCAAAGTGGCAAATGGATACACTTTGAGATGCGAGCGCATGATTAAGGATCTCCCTTTACGCTTGAACAACTATGAGTTCAAGGTAGATTATTACGTTGTTAATATGGGGGACATTGATTTGGTCTTGGGAATGAAGTGGTTACATTCATTGGAGGAGGTCACACTTCGTCTCAAGGACATGGAGATCCGTTTTGAGGTCGACGGGAAGACTCACATACTTAAGGCAATTCGGGACAGCGACCTTAAAACAATTTCTTTTCGCCGAATGGAGCGGCTCATGCGTCATGACATGGTAGAGTGGGCTGCTGAGTGTCATTTAGCACCTATACAGGAGGGACAGCAAAAGACAGAATATCATCCGGACATTCAGGAGTTGAGAATCAAGCATGACAAGGTGTTCAGTGATATTCCGCCAGGTAGACCTCCTGACAGAGGCATCGAGCACATTATTGAGCTCGAGGAGGGCGCTAAGCCCGTGATGATAACTCCTTACAGGCATCCTAAAAGATTAAAGGATGAGATAGAGAAGACAATAAAGGAGTTACTTGCTATGGGTCACATTCGACCTAGCAAGTCACCGTTCGCTTCTTCTGTTGTTTTGGTGAAGAAGAAGGATGGAACGTTACGTATGTGCATTGATTACAGGGTGCTGAATAAGAGGACAATC
>VDFB02219844.1:0-37330 GCA_007258455.2 Sequoia sempervirens
TTGTTTTACTCCTATCTATCTTTTGCAATTTATTTCTCCTTCCACCAAATCTCCCCAAATTTATCCTCTCCTTTTTCCTAGATCTCATCTCATGCTTACTTATTATGATGCACATAGTTCTCTTGTCTCCACATTAGTTCTCATTAGTTTTGTTTACACTTCCCATGTTTCCCTCACTGTGATATTCCTATGCAAGTCTTTGTCACTCCACACTCATTTATTATGTCACGACAAATTTATACACCACCTTCAATTTCTCATCTTGCCACTTTCATTCATGTCCTTAATCCTAGTGTGCCTCTATCTACCCTTGACATTAATGTTTAAAGGCTTGTTGAGATGAAAAGTAATGTTGATTCCTTACCTAATGGAAACAAAAAAAGACATACATATAAAAATCAAACACAATTCAATTTCTATTGAAAATTTTACATATCTGGATTTTTTGTTGGATTTTTGGATCCTAGATTTGAGATGCACAATGCTAAAGGAGATACCATGACACATTCAAGGTTCTTTAGTGCTACATATTTGGATTTTGTGTATGATGACAAGTTATTGGCTAAGTTCTTCCCATGAAATTTAATAGTATTATCTTCCATTTGGGTCTATTTTTTAATATTGAAATTGGTCAATGCAAACATTGGGAATGTTGGATTGAAGTTTATTATTTTAGATTTTTTGACTGTAAACAAGGATCTACAAAGTATATACATTCTTAACATTTGCATGTGCAAGTGAGATGAATGTTAAGAACTAAAGTTGTTAGAGGCTACCGCACTTAATTATGGATCTTCTAATGCTTCATCTACATCATCCTACCCTTGTAAATTTGAAAAGAAAAATTATTTCCAAAAGGATAGTAGAAAATAATGGAAATGACCATTGTACAAACTATACATTATAAATGTTTCTAATATAATTATGACTCTAAAGCCTCCAACTTTTTCCTTTGTAAAATTTGCTTCAAAATTTACTTAGTGCTTGCGTTATTACACTTCCTCCTATTAGGCCATTAGATAAATCTAAAATTAACCCCAAAAGATATAATGAGAAAGAATTTTGTTATTAAATTGTAGAGTTAATAGTAATTATACTCAACATTTTATGGGATTAAGGAATAATTGATTAAGGATTTGATTGATAAAAAAAATAGGTTGAGGGGGTTAATATTGGGGTCAATCCTTCAATTGTTCCTCCTAATGAAAATTTAAATATTTTACACTAAATAAATCTAATAAAATGGTTTTATATGAGGGTCATGAGATTGAGGTACATATACATGTTGACGAGCTTGAAATCATTGATTCACCTATGTATGTGAGGAATGATTTGTTGGTATTAATAAAAATTATAAGGGTACTTATTCTTCTTCTTATGTACTAGAGTGATTGAATTTTATAGAAATTTCTATGGACTAACCAGTATTCAAACTTAGGACCTCCCATTTGGTGTTAGGATGCTCTACTATTGAGCTAATGGCTCACATTGTGATGAGTCCTTTTATGGCTTAGGTGTGTATCATTTCTCCAACACACTCCCTTGAGCCACAACATAGGTGTCAAATGCACCTAGCTTGGCTCTAATACCATGTTGAAATTTCCATGAACTAGTTAGGATACAAATCTCCACCACTAAGCTACCCACCCACTTTATGACAAGTTAATTTACGGTTTAGGTATGTTAATTTTTTCGACACCTTTTTCACATTGTGAGATATTACCAAATAATTATAATGGTCCTTTGGTTTTGTGTGGATCATGAACCATGTAAGGGTATGTTTATTGATCTTACTCACCAATAAAATGTATGCATTGAATAATTTTTGTTTTATCATCATTTTATAAAAAAGCATATGCATATTTGAGGGTTTATTTAAAATTGACTAATGATATGTTGATTGAAACTATAGGATACATCATTTTACCTTAATTTTTTGGTCTAAAAGATGAGGGAAGTTCTTATTCTATGTCATATTATTTGTTCTTTAGATGTATCTCATATTTTACTTGGGTATCCATGGATAAAACAATATCAAGCAACATCATCTATGTCATGCCATCAAGGTATCAAATATGTTTGAACACTAGTAAAGAGGTTACAATTGCAAGAGATCCGTATATGCCTTTATTTTAGATTAAGTCATTTAACCTTAAATAATTTTAAGAACATACCTAAGGATCCTCTATATAAGTGCAAGGATTATTTTCCTAAGTTGTAAAAATTTCAAAAGGAATAACAATGATGGGAAAATCAAGACAAGATGCAACAATTTAGAATTCCTAAAGGGTTTACAATTATTAGAGCCAAAGTAGGTTATATGTAGGTTTTATATTATAAAATGATTCAAGAATCTATAAGGCCAAAAGAACCATAAGCATTGCAAACTTTAGTTTAAAAGCATAAGGGATTGGATATTTTCATTCCTAAACATGGTTTTCATAAAAAAAATTACTCATGTAGCAAGCACACTATAGAATTGACAAAGAGGGTTAGGGTTTTTAGCTTCATTTGCTATATGGAGATATTTTATTGTAATGTACATAATCAATGATATGATTCTTTATTTTTTATAAGATACCATATTATGACACCATAACAAACCAAGCTATGACTTTCATGGTTCACTCCTACATGTATGAAATTTACATTTTCATCTACAAGTTTGACCCTGAATTTGTAGTTCAAAATTATTTTGTGACCTTGACCCCTACACTTCTAGTCTTTAGGAATTTATTTATCTCCATTATTTAGACTATGTTGAGAGCCATTATAATGTTTTTTTGCACTAACTTTGGGAGGAAACTCATTTTCCTTTACTCAAACCCTTGGATTCATTTAAAAAAATTGAACAACTTAAAATACAAGTTAAACTAAATTGGTGTAGTTTTGAATTATAGACTTCTCACCCTAACAAATAGTTGATAGTTTTGATAGGGAAGCAAAATACTATATTGAAAATGCTTGAAAAACTTTCAAACAAATGCAATTTGAATTCATTTTAACCTGTCAATAGTGCTCGATATCCAAATTGGAATGATGATTTTTGAACATACGAACTCAAATTTGCTTTGGCCGGAAAGAAACACCTTCGTTTGGTCGTTGTTATGCTCTCAGGTCACCGCACGCACCAGGGACAGTAGGGACAGTGACTTGTAAAACAAATAGTAAAAGTGACAGGGCAAAATGAACTAATTTTTTCTTTTTTGTCATATTAGGGGGTTCGGTCGAACCCATGTTCGATCGAACCTATTTAATTTTATTTTTTTAGGGTTTCTTTAGTTCGGTCAAAGCATGGTTTCGACCGAACCATCTCTTTGGTTTGGTCGAACCATAGTGTTCGGCCGAACCCATGAAATATGGTGAACAAGAAAAATGTGAAATTTCCTTCCTCTAATAAAGTGTAAACCACTATTCTAAAGCCACCCAGAGATCACCAGAGAATACCAAAATTTTAGTTGAAACCTAATACTAGGAATAAATCGCCACTTGTGGTGTATGAGTCCTAGTGCTACCTTTTTCCAAATTTCAGGAGATTCAAATGAGTCATTGAAAGATTCTAGTTTTTGCACAAAAACCCTAGTTTGGGACTAAATCACCTAGACTGGCTTATGAGTCCCAGTGGACATCAAACAACAAAATTTCAAGGTTTTGGAGCTTGTTTTGGTTACATCTTTATTCCAGGTGCACCTCTATTGATTCTCAGTTTGTTATTATGTATTTTAGTTTCATAATTTAGGTCATATAATCAGGGTTTGCATATATTTTACATTTCTTATCTTCCCAAGCCCTAGCTTTATGGTGAACCCCCTCTTTAGTATTTAATCATACCTTAGGATAGCCATTAGTAGATCTCTTTTCCTAATTCTATCGTTGGATTGAGATATCTAAGGTTTCCTTGAGTGTAACTAAGTGAAATAGGAGGCCCTTATCATTAGTTCCATCTCCTAAAAGGTGGAACCCTATTTCCTAGGGTTTAGTTACAACAAAAATATGAGAAGCATTGTGCCCTAACTAATCCATCATATTCTTTCTCTCTAGTAAAAAAATTATAAATACAAATTATCCCTAGGCTAGAGATATAGTGTTCGGGGATAATAAATGAACAATTATGAATAATACATATAATCATAGAGATCATGTACATAATTAAAAATAAAGCATTATTCTTACTAATTATGATTTGATTTCTATTGTGCATAGTCTATTTCTATTTCCCGCACTTTTATTTATTTATTATTGAATCCCAATCATTAATAAAATCTTCTATTATACTAATATTATAGAGAGCTAAATAATTTTTTAATCATGAATAATATGCACCTAGTTATGAAGTTATAGAAAAAAATAGTAAGTTGTATAGGATAAAGAAAGCATTTTACAAGATGAAGCAAGAATCTCAAGCATGGTACAACATAATTGAGTCATATTTGTTGAGCAATGGCTTTAGCAAAAGCAGTGGTGAGCCCACACTCTACATCAAGAAAAATCATGTTGAGATTTTAATTGTTGTCTTGTATAGAAATTATTTTTTCTCTTATAAAAAATAATGATTCTCTCATTGTCAACTTCAAATAAGCTACAAAAGAGAGTTCTAAGTAATAGACTTAGGTTTGTGGAAGTGTCTCCTTGGATTGAGGTAAAACAAATGGATAATGGTATTTTTATTTCTCAAAAGAACTAGGCCACAAATTTTTTTATGAGGCATAGAATGCTCAGTAACAAACCTACTGTAGGAGACCTCGTGTCTCTCAAACCCCAACTAATGTTGAATGATGCAATTTTATTTTATTTTGTTTTGATGTTTTGTAATTTTTCCAATTTTTTATGGGTTTTGACAATATAAGTTTTTTATGAATTTTAATAAAAGCAACCAACCAAGACAAATTTAAATGAAACAACATGAATTTAAGCAAAATAAACTTTTCAGAGGCTGCAATAGAATTTTTATTGATAATAGAGTTTGTACAAAGCAAAACCCACACTAAAGCATATCCAAAAATGTAATTTTGAAGCCTTAGTAAATTTTTGGAATTTATTGCAAAACCTAGAAATTACTTGCAACATTCATGTACTGTACAACATACCTGAAATGATGACTTTCCCACCTTAAATCCAATCAGCTAAACCTCCTCTAGTCTAGACACCACCATTAGATGAGTTATGGGCTACCAAAAGAAGGCGATTTGACTCTAGAAGAAAATGCCATGGCTGAGAATGGTACAACCTGTAGGTACAACAGTTGTACATCCCCCTAGAAATGTGTGCCAAAAAATATTTAATGCAGCCACAACAATTTATGCCCTCCTTTGATGAAATCAATTCAAAACCCAAAATAAATCTTCTCAATATGCACAATTTTGACTCTTGTGTGAAGCCAACAGGTTGAGCAAACTTTAGTTGATCTATCACAACCTCAGAATGCTAGACTATGAAGAGTTTTCATTCTCCAAAGCCTAAAAATGGATGAAATTTGTAGAAACCCTTGTCTCTTCACAAACTCCAAAGCTCTCAATAAAGACAATATCAAATGCTCAATCATAATGAGATTTATTTTTCTTTTTGGAGCTTTTTATACCTCTCATGTAAAAATTCGACCCTTTTTTGCTTTTTGGAAAATACAAAAATATAACTTAAATATTTGCAAGTTGTTGTCTCCATACACCTTGGTTAATGGGCCATAAAATATTAATTTAATATTAATTCACTAACATGTGTCATTAGCCCCCCCTTTTAATATAAAGTCATAATATAACTTTATATTATAAAATTTTAAATCAAAATCATTAATGACATATTATATATTAATAACTCCATAAATACTCATTAGTTAGTCATGCCAACTGAACCCAAGGCCAAATTTTCCAAATACTAAATGATCATACGCCCTGCCAAAGATAGTAACTCCTAATAGTTGGCTTACTATAAATAGTAAGTACACACCACTGAGTTCTGAAACAACTGCAAAGGACCAATCAATGGTCAACACTACAAATATGCTCTGTTTAGGTGCCCTGCTATTATTAGAAACCATGACTCTCCCAAAATAGTAAGTGTGTCGATCTGAGTCAAATAACATGTGCAAAGGCCAAAACCTAAATCCAACTGAGCAGTAATGTCCCTAATTACCGGGTAACTACCACAAAAGACCCTTTATCCATAACTATCACCCTACAAGGGTCAAAATAATAGGCTAACCCCTCAATAAATAGGAACAAGATAAAAGGGGGACATTATAGTTTGCCCTCCCTAAAATTGCTTGTCTCCAAGCAATCTCCACAACAAGTAAAACACCACTCCACTTGGATCCCAAGGGTAGTGTCATGTAATGTCTCTGTTATCACCAACTATCTCCTATAACACCCACATCTGATTAGCTGGAACATCATGTTGTACCCAGTCAACCTCAAAACCATCTAACAAGAGAGAGAAACTCATAAGGAAGCAAGTCAAACTACTGGCAACACTTGCTCTTTATAACTGCACGAGATATGTTGTCATCCAACATGTCTAGCACATGCATACCAGAACTGTGCACCTAAAATAAGTCGTGTACATGTGGGTCAAATGTGAAACTATATGGACTTTGCACTATGTACACATCAACAAACTCCTCTGTGAGCTGCATCTAAAATCCCGATGCACTCGTAGGATCCCAAACACTACGATCAATGCTCATCTTAGGACTAGGGTCAAGAGAGTGATCGACATCAAGCTCAAAGAGCAGATTGTCATATGTCAATGTAACATCTGCCTCGAACAAGGTGTTGGTCACAAATTGAACCAAGCCTTTAGGTTGATCCTAATTGGCTACCTCTGAACCCTAAGAGTACTAAGAAAAACCATACCCAATCTACATGAATTCCTCCTCTACCCCCTCACTCTTCCCACTAACGAGAGATATAGAGTGCAAGATCCCATCTGTAATCCCCCTCAACACATATTTATTGCCCTGTAACTCAAATATCATCTCCATTTTAGGAAAGTTAAGGGTGAACACACCAATTTACTAGAGCCATCTCATACCCAGCACTATATCGCATAAGGGTGAGATTACAAATTCATCGAGTGCAAGTGAGGGTATATCCATCTGCCACCTGAACTTTGAATCTAGCAAAGTCTTATGTCTGGAGTCTACACCTATTGACAAAACCTTCATCAATAAAGTTGTGTGTGTCTTTGGTGTCAAGCATGGCAACACATTGTTTTCCATCCACTAATCCCCTAAACCTAAATTAATCATCCTATGCACTAGCAGATAATGCCAACAAGGACAGATTGGCACTAGGCCCAAACTTTGTAGAGGCATTCCCAACCTCATTATGCTCTGAAAAGCTTGCTAGTCTAAAATTTTAGACTCATCATCCTCATAGTAAACCCACATTGTGTGGTTAGCTTTTCCCTTTGGCCTCAAAGGATAATCATGCTCCTTATTGTAGGGTTCCTTACACCAATAACATAGTTTTTTCCTTCTCAATTCATCACGAGTTACATCATCATTTTTTGTTGTGGTATTTTTCCTTATCTCTGCAACTGGTGGATGACTCTCCTTAACAGGAAATATATTTTTTTGGCTGAAATTATTTTTTCAGAGTAGCAAGCTCCATACTCCTTGCCTTCTTAATGGCACCATGCAAGAAAGGTGGGTCAAAGGCCTTAATCCAACCTCTCAAAGGCTCATGTAAACCCTCAGTGAACAACATAACCAAACACCTCTCTGACAAACTGGGCACCATCACAGCGAACCTCTAAAACTCACTAATGTAATTATTCAAGTTGCCTCCTTGTCTAAGTTGTGCTAGCTCTCTAAAGTACAGCTCTGGGTCTTTCTTATTGAAGTGCTCAATCAACCTATCTGTGAACTCCTGGTAGGTGGTAATAAGGTTGTGTTGCAAAGTGGTCATCCCATGATGCCACCAATCATGAGCCACTCCATCCAAGTGCAATGTGGCAAATTTGATTGCATCATCCTCATGCATAGGTCTCAACAATAAGTATTTGTCGAGCTTTTGCACCCATGACCTAGCTGAACACTTGTCACTGCCATCAAAATGTGGCAAGACAACCTTGTTGACAACATGTTGAAAATATATGTTAACCTGAGGTGGTGGGGGTGCCTGTGGTGCTCTACGCTCAAATCTACCTCTGCCTCTGGGTCTCTTGGCATCTATAAACTCATGTAGATTCAACACCTATTTGATCTCAGGAGATAGTTTCATATACTCGACATAGTGTCTAGTGGATATTTGTCATTATCAAACCATCGAGTGCCTGAATCTCTAGTTGAGGATCCTGCTGCTCTACTTGTTGGACTGGAGGAACCTCCCTCATGATAAAGTTAGGTTGACCAGGCCTATGCTCAAGAATACCTTACGATGAACTCTATTGAACTATCACATGTGGCTGCTCTACCTTTGTAGTACCACTCAACTATCCTATCTGAAACATATGTTGATTGTAGCATGTATTGCCTCATCATACACCCATAAGCTGACATCATATCCATCATGTTATCATGTCTTCTCCTAAACTCTGTCTCAAGACTCTCATCTCTAGAACGTTGCTTTCTCGTATCTTTAGGTGTCTCCCTATCTGCCATGAGACTTGTAATACTATCCTCATTGCTGCTAGAGCTAGACCTGTGAATACCTAGAATACTTGAAACTGTATCACCCTCTAGAAAATTTTGGTGCTTCCCAATGTTTTGCTCTTGTTCCTCTTCCCTTAGAATAAAATATAATATCTCTACTCATGAAAACTTATTGCACAAGATGGCAGGATTTCCACTCTAATACAATTGTAGGAGACCTAGTGTCTCTCAAACCCCAACTGATGTTGAATGATGCAATTTTATTTTTTTATTTTGATGTTTTTTAATTTTTGCAATCTTTTATGGGTTTTAACAATATAAGATTTTTATGATTTTTAATAAAAGCAGCCAACCAAGACAAATTTCAATGAAACAGCATGAATTTAAGCAAAATAAACTTTTGAGAGGTTGCAATAGAATTTTTATTGATAATAGAGTGTTTACAAAGCAAAATCCACACTAAAGCATATCCAAAAATGTAATTTTGAAGCCTTAGTAAAATTCTGGAATTTATTGCAAAACCTAGAAATTACTTGCAGCATTCATGTAATGTACAACATGCCTAAAATGATGACTTTCCCACCTTAAATCCAACCAGCTAAACCTCCTCTAGTCTAGACGCCACTGGATTAGATGAGTTCTAGGCTCCCAAAAGAAGGCGATTTGACTCTAGAAGAAAATGCCATGGCTAAGAATGGTACGAATTGCAGGTACAATAGTTGTATGGCCCCCTAGAAATGTGTGCCAAAAAATATTTAATGTAGCCACAAAAATTTATGTCCTCCTCTAATGAAATCGATTCAAAACCCAAAATAAATCTTCTCAATATGCACAATTTTGACTCCTATGTGAAGCCAACCGATTGAGCAAGCTTTAGCCGATCTCTCACAACCTCAAAATGCTGGACTATGAAGAGTTTCCATTCTCCAAAGCTTGAAAATGGATGAAATCTATAGAAACCCTTGTTTCTTCACAAACTCCAAAGCTCTCAATAAAGACAATATCAAATGCTCAATCATAATGAGGGCAATTTTTCTTTTTGGAGCTTTTTATACCTGTCATGTAAAAATTCAACCCTTTTTTCTATTTGGAAAATACATAAATATAACTTAAATATTTTATTTTGTTGTCTCCATACAACTTGGTTAATGGGCCATAAAATATTAATAATATTAATTCACTAACATGTGTCATTGGCCCCCCTTTTAATATAAAGTCATAATTTATAACTTTATATTATAAACTTTTAAATTAAAATCATTAATGACACATTAAATATTAATAACTCCATAAACACTCATCAGTTAGTCATGCCAACTGAACCCAAGGCCAAATTTTCCAAATACTAAATGATCAGACACCCTGTCAAAGATAGTAACTTCTAATAGTTGGCTTACTATAAATAGTAAGTACACACCATTGAGTCCTAAAATAATTGCAAAGGCCTAATCAATGGTTGACACTGCAAATATGCTATGTTCAGGTGCCCTGCTATTATTAGAAACCATGACTCTCCCAAAATAGTAACTTATTATAAATAGTAAGTGTGTCGATTTGAATCAAATGACATGTGCAAAGGCCAAAACCTAAATCTAGCTGAGGAGTAATGTTCCTAATTACCGGGTAACTACCATAGAAGACCCTCTATCCATAACTGTCAGCCTACGAGGATTAAAATAATAGGATAACCCCTCAACAAACAAGATCAAGCTAAAAAAGGGACATTACACCTACACTTATACATATAACCACAAGTCTAAAATTTAGGAAGACTACAGCAATAATGTAAACTGAACTCCATGCAATAGCATGGTTGGAAGTGTAATAAATATAAAAAGGAAACCGTGCCCAATAGAATTCAAGTAGTAAACCCAAATTTTAGATTTATGGAGACATTATAGGTTATACAGTAGTAGAAAGTATGATAATCCTAAGATACTTTAATGGCACCAAGGGATATGATATTTTGTATATTATATCAAGTGAGTTTGAGTTGGTTGGATATATTACTAACAATTGGGCAAGCAATATAATTGATGGGAAGAGCACATCAAGAATTGTGTTCCACTAGGGCTCAAAAACCATTTCATTGACATTTAAGAAACAATCCATACTTTGTCTTTCCACAATAGAAGATAAGTATATTGTATTGAATGAGGCAACATGTCATTTTTCTTGTATTTATAGGATCCTAGTAGACTTCAAGGAGGAACATGAAGATGGTACAATTATATATTATGACAATGTATCATTAATAGTCTTAATGAGGAACCTGAATTTTAATGGATGATCCAAGCATATTAAGATCCATTATCATTTCATAAGGGAGGTTGTAGAACATGGAGAAATCAAAGTTTAATTTTATAGATATAAGTAGTACCTTACATAAATTTTCACCAGGCCAATCTCAAAATATAGTTTTGAATGTCTAAGAAGTAGTTTGGTCATCATGGATATAGTAGTAGTAACTCCAGAGCCTTCACAGTTGGATCTTAAAGTCCCATATAGTTAGCTCTAAAGAGCTCCAAAAATATACAATGAACGTGAAAAAGCTTCAAGATTAAGAGGGAGCATTTATTTTTAGAAGTTCAAATCCTTACGCCTGAATTTAAGTATTCTTGAATGACAGAATTTTGAAGAAAAATAATTATCAATAGGAAAAAACCAAAATAATTATAAAACAAAAGGAAGAATTGAGTAGTTATTAGAAAAAAAATTAGAGAATAGAAGGGAGTTGAAACATAATAGCTATAAGTACAAGGAAGAATAGACCCACAACTCCAAAAAGGTGAATAGATCTAGCAATTCCAAAGAGAGCATATGCAACAACAATTAGAACTATTTTATAAATGTTTTAATAATATATTTGTGAACATATCTTACAATTTATTTTTATATAGATAAAATATATTCTTTTATGTCAAAGAGTTATTTCCTCTTGAAATCTTTACAATCTTCTATATTTTGACTTTTTAACAAATGATATAACACGATGATCTCTATAATTATTTTTTAAAACAATTTCTCTTAAATGCTCCCAATAAATAATCATAATAGCATAATTAATTTTTTATTAATTTGAAAAACACAAATAAAATGTTCTTCATAATATAATATATTTGTACTAAAAAGATAAAAATAAGCTTTATCCTTACTTTTTAATACTATACATCACTCATTAAATCTGAATTGCTAGCTTTGAATATGACAGCAATCCATCCATTGACAGGAGTTCCCACAGTAATCTTATTTATTTTCCTTAACGTATTCCAGATAAATACTCATAATATGATAATTGCATTTTATTAATTTTTTTATATTGAAGAGGTTTGAACTCAACACCATCATTGCGGTAAGACCAAGTGCATTTTATTAACTACAAAACACAAACAAAATACTCTTGATGAGATAATATATTGGAACTAAAAAGATATTTTTAATCCTATACATCACTCACTAAATCCTATGGAGGAATTACTTTACACATGGTATCTAAAAAAATCCGCAGCACATTATGGTGAACAACACCAAAATTAAATTCCTAATACTATAATTTACTCTAGCATTTCGGGAGGTCATTAGGAGGAGCCTTCAAACTTTCGAATTTAGTGAGGCCGTTCTTCACTACAAAGGCCATTGCCAACCCCCATGTTACATGATCATCAAAGTGACAATGTATGAACCAAACACCTGCACAAATAGAACAATCCTTCAGTACTCCATACACATTTTCCAAATTTCAATTTCAAGTCATATATCATATCTACAACCATGAGAGAATTGTCATTCTGTTTATTACCTGGATTGCTAGCTTTGAATCTCAGCAGTCCATCCATTGACAGGGGTTCCCACAGTATTTTGTGTTGGAATATTAACCCTAACTGCCGCCGTCCCCGCCAACCACTGCCCGCTATATCGCAATCAATAAAATAACCATTGCTATACCGCGGGAGTCTTCCGTAATGTTTTGTTTTATTCCAACCAATGCCCGCTATATCGCAATCAATAAAATATTAATCGCGACACCGCGGGAGACTCCATAAAAGTTTGTTTTATTTTTAACCGCCGCAGTTTACCGGGCCGTCAACTAACCGCTGCCCGCAATATCGCAATAAAGATTTTAACCATCGCGATACCGCGGGAACTATGGAAAAAGCCGCCACCGTCAGGAAATATCCGGATACGAAATAATTAATATTTAAGTCTTAATATTATGAAAAGGACATTGTATTAAATGCATTTTGACGAGGATAAAGTTAGTTAGGTGATTTTGAATTTAAATTGTAATTTCGTTCCCTCTCATCCGTGAAAATCTTTCACGTGACTTTTACCTATAGCATATATTTTGTAATTGAAAATTACTTTTGAATTAATGAGAATGAGAAGAAGGTGAATGTGAGCAAACAGAAAATTACGAGCAGCAGCTCTGTGTGTTAAAAAAATAATATTTTATGTTTTATTTTTTTACTGTGTGTGAATTTTTTTTCCTCTGCCTCCTGCCTTCACGTGGTATCAGAGCTGGTTCAAGTATCAGAGCAAGTTGATTATCAGAGTCAATTTTATCAAAACAGATTATCTAGGTAAATTTCAAAAATGGCAGCAAGCACAAGCTTGACAAACCCACAAATTCCACAGTTTAATGGGAAGAATTATGAGTACTGGTCAATTACAATGAAAGCACTATTTAGCTCACAGAATATATGGGATTTAGTAGAGAATGGATTTGCAGAGCCAGCAGATGCAGTAGCATACAATGCTTTAACACAAGCAGAGAAAGACTTATTAAAAGACACAAGGAAGAAAAATTCAAAGGCTTTATTTTATCTGTTTCAAGCTGTACATGAGAGCATTTTTCCAAGGATATCAGCTGTAACAAAGTCCAAACAAGCATGGGACATACTTCAAACAGCCTATCAAGACATGGCAAAAGTTAAAACGGCAAAGCTACAAATGTTAAGAAGAGATTTTGAAACAATATGTATGAAGGACAATGAATCTGTAGATTCATTCTACACCCAAGTCATTGGGGTGGTTAATCAAATTAGGTCTCATGGAGAAAATTTGGAAGATACCAGAGTTGTTGAAAAGATTTTAAGGAGTTTGCCCACAAAATTTCTACCGGTTGTAGTTGCTATAGAGGAGACAAAAAATCTTTCACAGTTCTCAGTTGATGAGCTGTATGCATCTCTAATTTCTCATGAACACAGGCTAAAAAGGTCAGCAGATACATCACTGGAGCATGCTTTCAAAACTCAGGCTTCAGTCAGTCAAGGAAGAGGTAGAGGTAGATCAAGAGGAAGAGGAAGAAACTCTTACAGAGGTGAAAGATACAGTTTATCAAACTCAAGTGGAAGAGGCAGCAATCAAGGCTCAAACCAAAACCCATCACAGAATCAGTCACAAAATCAAAGGTATGATAAATCTCAAGTCCAATGTCACTACTGTAAAAAATATGGGCATTATATGAATGAGTGTAGAAAGAAGCAGTATGATAATAATAGACAAAATGCAAATTTTTCAAGAGAAGGTCAAAATCAGGATTCAGATAAGAGAACAATGTTTTTAGCTTGTAATGTTGCTCAAACAAATGAAAAAGATGTATAGTTTTTAGATTCAAGCTGTAGCAATCATATGACAGGGAATCTAAAAATGTTTTCAAGTTTAAATGAGAATGTAAAGTCTAATGTTACATTGGGTAATGACAACAAAGTGTCAGTCAAAGGAAAAGGAGATGTCAATATTCTAACTAAATAGGGGGAGAAAAAGTATATTTCATATGTGTATTATGTGTATGGTCTGAAACATAACTTAATGAGTGTAGGGCAACTGGTTCAAAAAGGGTATAGAGTAACCTTCAAGAATGGTCTGTGCACAATTTTAGACAAATACCCAAGCAACTAGCTTATTGCAAAAGTCACAATGACAAACAACAAAATGTTTCCCTTAAAGATAAGGCCAGATTTGAATATAAATTATGCTCAAGCACAACACTTAATGAATTCACAAGTGGGTAGAGAAGAAACTACAGCAGTAATGCAGACAATCTTTCAAACTGAGATAAAAGATGAAAATTGGTTATGGCACCTGAGATTTGGTCATCTCAACTTTGGAGGTTTAAATTTACTTCATAGGAAAGGCATGGTCAAGGGACTACCTTTAATAGAAAAATCAGAAAGGGTATGTGAAGGGTGCATTTTAGGCAAACAACACAGAGAATCATTTCCAGTAGGAAAGTCAACTAGAGCAAAAGCCCCTTTGGAAATTATACATTCAGATTTGTGTGGACCTATGCAAACACCTTCAATAGGTTGTAGTTTTTATTTTCTGACATTCATTGATGATTATTCAAGAAAAATATGGGTCTATTTTCTAAAGCAGAAAAATGAAGTGTTTGATCTGTTTCGTCAGTTCAAGAAGTTGGTTGAAAAGAAAAGTGGTTATTATATCAAAGTGTTGAGAACAGATAGAGGTGGTGAATATATTTCAAGAGAATTCTTTAATTTTTGCAAAGATCATAGAATTCACAAGCAATTCACAACTAGATATACACCTCAACAAAATGGAGTAGCTGAAAGGAAAAACAGAACAATTATGGAAATGGCTAGAAGCATGTTGAAAGCCAAACATTTGTCAAATGAATATTGGGCAGAAGCAATATCTTGTGCAGCCTATATAATGAATAGGTGTCCAACAAAAAGTGTTATGAATATGGTACCTGAAGAAGCATGGACAGGAAGAAAACACAGTGTTACTCACATGAGAGTATTTGGATGTGTAGCATATGCACATGTGCCTGATGAATTGAGAAGGAAGCTAGATAACAAAGGAGAAAAATGTATATTTGTTGGATACAGTGAAGAATCCAAAGCTTATAAGCTCTATAATCCAACAACAAAGAAAGTTATAATCAACAGAGATGTACAATTTGTAGAAGATGAAGCATGGGATGGAAGTATAGAGAAGATAGTCAATATTTCAGCTAGTATACCTCAAAAGGAGAATGAAGTTTCAGCATCATCAAATATTCCAGCTATTGTGACTCCTACCACTCCCATTCAAGCTCAGCAAAGTGGTCCACAAGTGACACCAGCATCGACTATAAGAATAGCCTCAATCATTCAAGGAAGCAGTCCAACAAGAGGACAACAAACACCATCTACAGCAGGACCATTGGGTCCATATTCCACAAGTTCAAGTGATATGTCAAATCTTACATTGGCAAGTCTGAGAAGACAGAAAATCAGAAGCATAAGAGATATATATGAGCAAAATGAAGGTGAGAATAATTCAGATCAGATTTCTCTTAGTGCATTTTATTCTCAAATAGAAGATCCAATTCATTTTGAAGATGCAGTCAAAGATGATAAATGGGTAAGTGTTATGGATGAAGAGATTGATGCAATTGAAAAGAATCAGACATGGGAACTAGTCAGTCTTCCAAAAGACAAAGATGTTATTGGAGTGAAATGGATTTATAAAACCAAATTGAATGAAAAAGATGAAGTTCAGAAGCTTAAAGCAAGATTGGTTGTAAAGGGCTATTCACAACAGCCTGGAATTGACTACAATGAAACATTTGCACCTGTAGCACGATTGGATACTATAAGGATGATTTTAGCATTAGCAGCTCATAACAAGTGGTCTGTATCTCAAATGGATGTAAAGTCAGCTTTTTTAAATGGTTATTTAGAAGAAGAAGTTTATGTGGATCAGCCACCTGGGTATGAAGTTCTAGGTCAAGAAGACAAAGTTTACAAATTAAAAAAGGCACTATATGGATTGAAACAAGCCCCAAGAGCTTGGTACAGCAGAATAGACAGTTACCTTTTGCTGAATGGATTTAATAGATATAGCAGTGAGCCCACACTGTATACAAAAATGAATGAAGAAGGTGAAATACTAATAGTATGCTTATATGTGGATGATTTAATTTTCACTGGCAATTTGTCAATTGATCTATTCAAGGCAGACATGAAGAAAGAATTTGAAATGACAGACTTAGGTCTGATGAAGTATTTTTTAGGCATTGAAGTGAATCAAAATGAAAATGGTATTTTTATTTCACAGTCAAAATATGCAAATGACATTTTGAAGAGGTTTAATATGATGAAGTGCAAACCAGCACCAACACCTATAGTGACAGGTCTGAAACTAAGCAAGGATGATAGAGGGTCTAATGTTGATCCAACTTTGTTTAAGAGGCTTGTTGGAAGTCTCATGTATCTCACAGCCACAAGGCCAGACATTATGTATGGAGTAAGTTTGATTTCCAGGTTTATGGAAACACCAAAAGACACCCATTGGAAAGCAGGGAAGAGAATTTTAAGGTATGTAAGTGGAACAAGAAATTTTGGCATTAAGTATTCAAGTTCACATGAGTTCAAACTCATAGGATACACAGACAGTGACTGTGCTGGTAGCATTGATGACAGAAAAAGCACATCTGGTTATGTATTTAATTTTGGGACTGGAGTTGTCTCATGGTCTTCAAAGAAGCAGCCAATAGTTTGTCTTTCATCAGCTGAAGCAGAATATGTGGCAGCCACAAGTGCAGCATGTCAGGCAGTCTGGATGAGAAGAATTTTGAAAGAATTGCAAAATGAACAAATGGAGGCAACAAAAATTTACTGTGATAATAATTATGCCATTGCTCTCTCAAAAAATCTAGTCTTTCATAAGAGAAGCAAGCATATTGATACCAGGTATCATTTCATCAGAGAATTAATTAACAATGGTGATATATTTTTAGAATTTTGCAGATCAGAAGAGCAAAGTGCAGATATTTTTACAAAGCCGCTGGGAAGAGATAATTTTATTTTTCAAAGGAACAGATTGGGCATGGTGGACAGCGCAGTTATGCTTAAGGGAGAGTGTTGGAATATTAACCCTAACTGCCGCCGTCCCCGCCAACCACTGACCACTATATCGCAATCAATAAAATAACCATTGCGATACCGCGGGAGTCTTCCGTAATGTTTTGTTTTATTCCAGCCAATGCCCGCTATATCGCAATCAATAAAATATTAATCGCGACACCGCGGGAGACTCCGTAAAAGTTTGTTTTATTTTTAACCGCCGCAGTTTACCGGGCCATCAACTAACCGCTACCCGCAATATCGCAATAAAGATTTTAACCATCGCGATACCGCGGGAACTATGGAAAAAGCCGCCACCGTCAGAAAATATCCGGATACGAAATAATTAATATTTAAGTCTTATGAAAAGGACATTGTATTAAATGCATTTTGACGGGGTAAAGTTAGTTAGGTGATTTTGAATTTAAATTGTAATTTCGTTCCCTCTCATTCGTAAAAATCTTTCACGTGACTTTTTACCTACAGCATATATTTTAACCATCGCAGCAACTCTGTGTGTTAAAAAAATAATATTTTATGTTTTATTTTTTTACTGTGTGTGAAATTTTTTTCCTCTGCCTCCGGCCTTCATTTCGTTGCGGCGGATCAACCAGGTTGAAAAAGAGCGGATCTGTTTTATTATTATAATTACCAAAACCCTCTCCTACAACATAGAAGTCATAACCATGAATATGCATTGGATGGTTGTCTTCTTGGAAGATGCTGGTTCCTGGAACACTATTTGAACTGTGGCATTATACTCAATGACTTTCACTTTTGTGCCATTAGTTGGCGCCCACAGAGTTCTGGGTACATCGCCAGTATAATTAAAAACCACTGGTGGATATGAAGGAAAGTCGGTGGTAAAGACTCCATTAATGCCAAAGTGATAAGCTTGAAGAAGGGCGACATGTGGCAGCAGAAAAGATATGTTATTCATACTGGAACTCACTCTGGTTTTTTTAGGGCCTCTACAGATAGCGCCGGTCTCACAAGGACTTAAACCGAGTCCTACGGTTATGATGCTACTGTCGTCTATGGTTTTAGGAACGTCCACCGGATGCTTCTTTGAGCCAGGCTTCGTAAGGCTCGACTAAATTTGGTCACAGTTGCAGTATGGTTGAATTTTGGAAGCTTTGGAAAAATTGGAGTGGCAGATAAATTATGGCCCACGTAACTCATAATGGCGGTTGTTATGGTGTTGTCAATATTTTCATTGCTCAACTTGTTTCCAGTGTAGATTTTGTTTAGTGAGAAACGAAATTGGGTGTACCTTACTTGTATTCACAGTTCTCATTTATTGATTTATCTGCGTATAATTATATTTTTAATCTATTGAGCCTTACTAATTCGCTACCCCTCTACTCAAAATAATTGAAATGAATAGTTGAACGGAGTTTAATCGAAAACCTTTTCCAACAAAATGAAAATTTATACCTGACTTTGAGCACGAGTAGCGGTCACCTGGCTGTCCATTTATAGTGAAAGCGTTTGAAACATTCGGTGCACCTCCATTCAGAACTGCTTCCTCTTCGACTTCAATGGGATCACTGTTCCACCACTCCCCTGTTCAATTTTATGGTTTTTTCAAGCAATTAGAAAGAACTATTACGAAATGCAAGGACAATCCAGTGTACTGAATCGTACAAAGGAGAAGTCTAAAAATCATTCGCGGCACTTTACAGATATAGCATCAACTCTATAGATTACAATATAGCACTGTTATTTCAATTTAAAATGTAAAGTAAACGTGATATATGAGAGGATTCCACTCGATAATATATTAAACATAATCTTGAGAAGATAAGAAAATACTTTTTTTAAGCAGTAATACCCTGTATAACTATAACACTCGGAAATGAAATGCAAACCTACATTAATTATTCCATGATCTATGGTTAAATATTTATCGTCAAAACCATAAGTAAAGGAATAAAGTTAATTAGGCAGATTGGCTGTTCTTACCATTTAAATTTTTATATTGAGTTGTTGTCTTTGGATCCAATTTATGAATCTAGGTTGATTTGACAAATGTGGATGTATCTTTTAGTTCATAGGTCTAGTCTTACTAATTGTGAACTATTATTCATTGGAATCTCTACTTATAAGTTGTCAAGGATAGGATTGACAATATTTTAAAGTATCTTAAAGAAGTTATTGAATCGTGATGGACAAGTTTTCTTAGGTCAACTTCATAAAGAGACCAACTTTACAATTATGCTAAGAATTGAGAGATGGTAAGCAAGCATGCAAATGTCTTAGATGATGATTTTAAATAAATGATATTACGTTTAGAATGTCAATTAGTGTGATTCTCTAATAAATGTTTCATATGTTCAAATCATTGTTTAACAAATACATAGATGTTACTAGGGTGTAAATTAGCATGTAACTAACTGTTTTTCAATACCATTACATAGTAATAATCCTACAAAATATTTACTAAATAAATATCATAGGTTTTGGAATATTTATGCAAATGCACTAAATAAGACCAAATTCACGATAATATGCAAAAGGTGAAAGGTAAAGGATTAAGAAATAAGGTTAACTGTACACAATGTTATGTATTGATATTTACATGAAGAAATTTTATCTAAGTGGATGTAAAAGTATATGTGAACTAATTTGGGTATACACATTACACCATTACAATTAAAAAAATAGAAATACTTTAAAAAATGAGTTTTATATACAAAATACTCAAACACAAACAAAAAAAATTAACACAATTATCTTTTAAAATAATTTTTTTAAAATTCAAAAATAAATAAATCAATATTATATAATCATATTAGATAACCATACAATATATAACTAATTAAAATTTAATATAAAATATATAAAATAAAATATAAATATTTTTAAATATTTTTATCTCTAAACATTATTTTTCTTGATATCAAACAAATTAATATTTTAAATATTAAAATTAATGTTGATAATTTAACTTTCTTTATATTAAATATTTAAAAATAAAATTGGAAACATCTTTTAAATGCTAGTCTTAAAATATATTTAAGAAGATTTACAAGATGAGATTGACTAATAAAACATTAAAACATAAAAGATGGGTTTAGACAATATAAATTAGCTATTCAAAACTGGATCTGTTTTTCTCCCTCTCTAAAATTGAGGGAAATGAAGGAAAATTATAAAGACAACCTCTTAAAAACTTCAGCTTTACAGATTTTCCTATGAAAATTAAAAGATAGCTCGATTCTCCTGTCAAACTTAAAATAAAGTATAGCTAGAATCTCCTATAAAACTATTTTTTCAAAATGTTAGCTAAAAAGAAATATGCAAACACTAGTTAAAACTTTATTTCCTTCTTGTGCTTAACTTTTTTGCAGCATAGTCGAAAGTGTACTCCTAATCTTTCCCTGTAACTAGTCTGACAGCTTCTTCATAGCTCAAGAATGATTAAGAGACTCGTCTAAGCAAAGTTGATCAATAAGCAAACAGTAATTTTGACTATTTTAATAGTGTGATGGCGATTACAACACCAGGTATTAATGTGGACCAGAGAAATAAGGAACAAAATAAGCGGCCACTTGTATAAAGGGTGAAAGCTATAAATTATTTATTACATTCTATTAGAGTTGCAATAAACAATTATAGAGAAACTGGATAGGAGAATAAGCTAAAAAAAAAGAGTTGAAGGATAATTGTAGTTAATAGGAGTGTTGGAAATGGAAGTAAAATAAATACAAATTTGAATGTGTATGAGCAATACTTTCCTCAAAAATTAATGGAGCAAGTTTGGTTATGTATGAGAAATTTTTAATCTAGAGAGATTCATGGAGAAATTAGAAAAGGAACTACTACAAAAAATTGAATTTGTTAAAATTCATACATTGGTAAAAAAAAAGTTGGGATATTCTTCAAGGGATTCATGATATTTAGTGAGATAACATAAAGAGCTTAGAGAGTGCTAAACAAAATTTGAAAGATATAATTAGCATGCCTGATAAGTATCCTAGATATTTTATTATCTTTCGCTCACCATGGAAAGGAATTCAATTATTTGGTCCACCTCAAAACAAGAAAGACATTGATTGGAAAGGTAGAGATTACTCAATGTAAAAATGATATTTTTAACATAAATACTACATAGATTGTTAGACAGTGGCCTGGGGACTCATGAGACTTATTAAAGTACATTTTGATCTTGTGTGAGATAACTCATCATCAACAATCTTTGTGGATGAAATTAATGCCATAACTAGCCAACAAATTGAAAAATGTTAAAAGAAAATTAAAGGAGAGAACTACAATGTCATTATTAGAGAAGATTTCTATATGCATTAGCAAGTCACATTTTCTCCAACATATCCACTTTACATTCTCTTATTCACCATTTGATTTCATCCTTCCAAGAATCTTTTGAGATTAATTGTGTTTACAATACTTTTAGTAGTTGGTGGGGCATGGGTAATGTAAATAATGGATGCATTGTGAAATACAAATTTTAAAAGAAAATTTTAAAGAGAGAGGCAAATGGAAATATGAGTGTTTTATGATTTTGGTGACAAAATAGTAATAATTAAGATAATCAAAGAATTTACCATGGAATTTCTTAGAGTAATAATGCATTAGCTAATAATTAATTAAACTAATTTCATTTCATGCACTTAAGATAAACTTAGGAGTGCTCTTTTCTATTGTAGTGTAGAAAAATGTATCCCTTTACATTTTCATACTTGTTTGGGTCCTCCCTGTTAAAATTTAAGTTTATTTATGTCTTAATTAGTCATATTTAGAATCCACAAGCCTAATTAAATGCATTTTTCTAAGGATAATCCCAAAAATTCATAAATGGAAAATCATAATTTAATGTTTTTGGTTGTGTTCTACATCTAGGGATCTGGGACTCATACGCCCTTTGGGCATATGGGTCCCACCTAGGTCTCAAGACCTAATTTTAAATGTTATATTGAACTTAACACTTCTTGAAATCTGTGTCCCAAGTTTAAGCAATTGGGACTCATACACCCAACTTGGCGTATGAGCCCCACTTTAACTTAGGACCTATTTTAATTCAAATTCTTGGTGGTATTTTATCATTGTAGATCTGATGTTGACTTGTAGTGTTGTAATTTCAAGAAATTAGGCATAAGCAAGTATAAATACAAGGTTAGTTCACATAGTTTCTCCTAACAGGATCAAGCAATTTCAATTATCTTAAGCAAGCAATCTAAGAGCCTTCAAGTACTCATTTAAGAAAATTCAAGAGAAAATCATCAAGCTTTTGGAGCTACATTCAAGATTCAAACATCATGTCAAAGTCTTCATGCATCATGCGTGCTTGTGAAATATCATTTATGATGTAGGTTTCATGATTCAAGTCAAGCATTCAAGCATCCAATCAAGAGTCAAAATCCACATTCATGCTAGTCATTTCATACAAGTTTGCAACCTTCATTTCAAGGGTTTGGTGAGTTGAAACATAGCATTTGTTCATTCATCATTCCTTCATGCTATTTCATTTTATTTCAAGTTTAGTTACCAAAATGGGGTTTGACTAAAGAAAACCCCTATTCCCTAACACAAAAACATTTTTCTCTCTTGATGTGTGTTTACAGATCTAAGTGAATTGGAGCTTGAAGATCCTTTGAAGAAAAAGTTGTAAAAGTTATCAAATTTGTTGTCATCTTCACAAAAACTCACCTATAGGCCAGAATTCAAACTTTCAGACTTGAAGATTGGACAAGATAAAAGTTATAGAAGATCACTAGAGGCTACAAAAATATTAGTAAATTCCTAGTAACGAAACTAAATCTGTTATGAAATAACTTGCACAATAGAAGAATATGATAAGAAATATGCTGCAAATACTTGATAATAACTAAGAATAACAAGCCACTTCGAGGGGGCAAACCTCCAAATATCTCTAATGAGAACACACTTCACAACTTGATGATGAAATAAGACTCACAACCTCCTATATATACCTATTTATGCCAAGGATATCACCTAGGCCGACTTAGACACACCTATATAAGACTTAGGCCGACCTAAAACAACTAAATAACAATATACTAATGATAATATGATTCTAATAGAGAGTTAAGATAGCCACAAGCCGACTATTCATAACCCGATGTACAATAATGTTAAAGGTAGCATGCCCCTTCTTCAAAGAAGCATTGTCCTCAATGCTAATCAAGTTTGGAAACTTTTTGAATGAACTCCTCATCTTCCCATGTGGCATCTTCAACTGGTAAATTCTTCCATTGGATGAGATACTCAGTGATAGTTCTATTCCTCACTTCGTGCGTGTTTGACGAATGCACTCTGGTTCCAAAATGATTCTCCCTTCTTCATCTAGCTCAGGAAGTGTTGTTTGAGTGGGAATATTATGCCCCATTACCTTCTTCAAGCAGGAAACATGAAAAATTGGATGTATCTTTGTTGTAGGTGGCAACTCAAGCTTGTAGGAAACACTACCGATCTTCTGCATGATTTGGTATGGACCATAATACTTTGGTGACAACTTATTATTCTTTCTTTGCTGCTTTAGTGAGATTTGCTTATAAGGCTGCAATCGCAAGAAGACCCAATCCCCAACTTCAAAACTTCTTTCACTACGATGTTGGTATGCCTATTGTTTCATTCGATTTTGTGCCATGGCTAAATTCTCTTTGAGTCCTGAAAGTACTTGTTGCTGATGAAGCAAGTGGTCTTCTACTACCTGAACTCTTGGGGACACCTTAATTGATGATGTGGTAGGCAACAGTACCGATCTTCTGCATGATTTGGTATGGACCATAATACTTTGGTGACAACTTATTATTCTTTCTTTGCTGCTTTAGTGAGATTTGCTTATAAGGCTGCAATCGCAAGAAGACCCAATCCCCAACTTCAAAACTTCTTTCACTACGATGTTGGTCTACCTGTTGTTTCATTCAATTTTGTGCCATGGCTAAATTCTCCTTGAGTCCTGAAAGTACTTGTTCTTGATGAAGCAAGTGGTCTTCTACTGCCTGAACTCTTGGGGACACCTTAATTGATGATGTGATGGAAGGAGGATGATATCCATAAAGTGCCAAAATGGGAGCATTTTTTTATGAGCCTATGAAAGAAGTGTTATACCACCATTTTGCAAGTGGTAGCCAATCTACCCACTTCAGGATTGTTTCTCTGAAGTGAAACCGCGTAGATATCCTTCCAAACACTTATTAACAACCTCTATTTGCCCATCGATTGAGGTGGTATGAAAACTAGAGCCAATTGAGTACCCAAACATGAGAATAAATCTTTCCAAAAGTGACTAGTGAAGATAGGATCCGCGATCACTAACAATAACTTTTGGTATGCCATGTAGCTTTTTGGATATTCTCCAAAAGCTCTAGCCAACTGCACTTCTTGTAAAAGGATGCGATAATTCAATCAAATGTGCATATTTAGTGAGGTGATCAGCTACTACCATGATGACATTATGACCTTTAGATTTGGGAAGCCATGTGATGAATTCCATAGATACATCTTCCCAACGTTGGCTAGGAATAGATAAGGGTTGCAAGAGACACAGTGCCTTAATTATCTCCCTTTATGCCTTTTGACACGCAAACATTGACCACAAATTTTTTGAACCATCACCCTTTAGCCCTTCCCAAAGAAATCTTTAGCATTTCGATGAGTATGTCTTCAAAAATCTTGAATGACCATCCACTAGAGACTCATGCAACTCTGTGAGAATCTTGATTTTAAGGTTGGAATTCTTGCAGAGATACAAACACTCTTTATACCAAAGAGTATCTCCCTTCCAACAAAACTTATCTGAACTACTAGGATCACTTTTTAATTGCTTTCGATAGATTACTAGTATAGCATCATTTGCCACTCTGCTGGCTTCCTCCACCCAATTTGCTTGTAATATTGAAGGGCACACAATAGGCTTCATCTTTCTCTCATCCTTCCTTGTGATGCATGCTGCGTGATATTTTCTTTCCCTTTCTTATATACAATCTCAAAGTCATATCCTAACATCTTAGTGACCCATTTTGTTGCTCTTGAAGATAGTCGTTGTTAAAAATATTTTAGGCTATCATGATCTGTCTTAACAGCAAAATGTCTACCCAATAGATAAGGCCGCCATTGTTTCCCTTTGCATGGAGTATTGCTAGCATTTCCTTCTCATAAAAAGGTTTTAGTTGATTCTTACCTTTTAATTGGCGACTCTCAAAAGCAATTGGTTGACCTTCTTGCATGAGCACTACTCCTATCCCATTTCCAGAGGCATCACATTCCACAATGAATTCCTTGGTGAAGTCAGGAGTGGCAAGTACTGGAGTTGTACACATAACCTCCTTCAATCTCTCAAATGCTGTATTGGCAGACTCGTTCCAATGAAAAGAATCCTTCTTCAATAGAGTGGTGAGAGGTGCTACTATACTACCATAATTCTTCACAAATCTTCTATAGTACCCTGTCAATCCCAAGAATCCTCTCAGTTTCTTAATGGTTTTTGGAATAGGCCATTCCATGATAGCCTTAATTTTGTTAGGGTCCACCTTTACTCGTTCATGTGAAACTATGTGTCCCAAATACTCCACCTCTGTAAGACCAAAAGCACACTTGGATGGCTTAGAATAGAGTTTATGATCTTCAAATATTTGTAATGCTTGGTCCACATGTGCAAATGTTCTTCCCAAGTCTTGCTATAAATCAATATATCATCAAAGAATACTAACACAAACCTCCTCAAGAACTTCTTAAAATGGAATTCATCAAACTTTGGAATGTAGATGGTGCATTGGTAAGACCAAATGGCATCACCAAAAATTCATAATGACCCTCATGAGTTTGAAATGTTGTCTTACAAATATCTTCCTCCTTAATCTGAATTTGGTGATAACCAGATCTAAGATCTAACTTGGTAAAAACATAGCTCCATTTAATTCATCTAGCAAATCATCAATGACTAGAATTGGAAACTTATCTTTAATGGTGTACATGTTGAGCACTCTATAATCTGGACACATGTGCCAAGTATCATCCTTCTTACGTACCATCACCACCGGCCAGGAGTAAGCACTTTGGCTATGCCTAATGATTCCTGCCTCTAGCATCTCTTCAATAATTTTTTCTATCTCACTCTTTTTGTATGTGGATACCTGGCAAGGCACGATGTTAGGTGGTTGGCTCCACAGGACTAAGCGTATGGCATGATCATGATCCCTCTTAAGAGGAAGTCCTTTAGGCATATCTCCGTTTCTTGAATGGCGATCAATTATAAGCTTGCAAATCTGGATGAGTAGGAGTAATAGATTCGAGACTTCTAATGAACATAGTTGGGCCACAAATCCATCCCTCCTTTCTTAAGCAACTTTTGCATTTGATGAGAGCTTACCATTTGGGGAGATTTTGCCTTCAACCCCCTTAGCTCTACTAGCCTTCCTTCCGATTGAAATCTCATGAATAGTTCTTGGAAGTTCATCTCAATTGTTCCTAATGTAGTAAGCCATTGTACTCCCAAAACAATATCTGCTGCACCCATGGATATTGCATACATTGGGGTATCAAGTTGATAATCTCCCATGGATAATTTAATGCTATGACACTTCCCTGAACAACTAACTGTACCACCATCTGCAATCAAAACTTGAAACTCTGGAGCTGGATATATGAAACAATTTAGGCGAGTAGCTAACTTTTTGTTGATGAAATTATGAGTACTACCTGAGTCGATCAACACTGTTACCTTCTGCTTCTTTAGGAACCCCACCACCTTGAGAGTTTGTGGAGCACTGAAACCTGAGAGTGCATGACAAGAAATGATTGGTTGAGAATCATGTGATTCCCTCATTTGACTCCCTTTCATCTTCTAGTATGGGTTCCTCCTCTTCTTCCTCATTGGGACCTTCAATATAAAACAGAACACTTTCACTACATTTATGTCCTGTTGTATTTGCTATCACAATTGAAACACAAGCCTTTTGCTCTTTTTTCCTCAATTTGTTGTGGAGTCAACTTAGTAGGTTGTGTTGAATATCCTTTCTCTCTTGTCACATTAGCCCCTTGCTTCTTAGGAATCAAATATTTCTCCTCTACCCTGCGTGCTAAGATAAAAAGACTCATTTATGGAACTAGGACTAAACATGCGTACCTCATGTTGAATGTGATCCTTGAGACCATCCAAGAATAAGTCATTCAAGTTTTCCTTCGTAATTGAATCCACCCTTAGGATAGATTTTGGAATTCTTTGAATATAATCCTTAGCCCGATCTGTTT
This sequence comes from Sequoia sempervirens, assembly GCA_007258455.2. Taxonomy (NCBI): domain Eukaryota; kingdom Viridiplantae; phylum Streptophyta; class Pinopsida; order Cupressales; family Cupressaceae; genus Sequoia; species Sequoia sempervirens. The sequence continues at coordinate 27,682 of VDFB02219844.1, forward strand.
GTTGAAGTTTAGCTGGTGAAGAAGTTGTTTGTAGCTATTGCTATATTGTGCTTGGAGTTCCTCTGTAAAAATTGACCATGAGACGGTGAGCCCCTTTTACCTCGATGAGTGCAAAGCCAACGATACCAAATGAATTGATCTGGTTCTAAATATAAGGAAGCCATCGTGACCTTTTGTCCATTTGGGATTTGGTGTACTTCAAAAAAATTCTCCATTTGGTTTATCCATGTTAGAGGATCCTTACCATCAAACTTGAGCATATCCACCTTTGGAAATAAATTCCTGGATCCCATAGGAGTACTAAAGCTTGTGTTAGTAGTGGCTGACCTAGAATTCTCACCTTGGTCACTTGAGAACTCCTTTCTTGATTCAGCTATGTAGGTGCTTAACATGTTTCACTTCTGACATATCTCCTCTTAGGTCACACATATCCATCTTGATTGAGGAAATTTATTCCTTGACCTTATTGTTAATTGAGGAAATTTCTTCCTTGACCTTATTGAGTTCTTCATTATGAGGAATATCCTCGATTGTTTCACCATCCTTATCGGGAGTCTTCCCCGGAGTGACAGCATTCTTTTTACCCCTTGTTGCAGGCCCTGTCATGATGGAAACCACTAATGTTGAAATAAATCACACAAATGAAACTTAAATTCTCTAAAATTTTTACTGTAATCTCCTTTAGTATGTCTTCAAAAACCCAATAAAAATTAGACTCCAATTCAACAAGATGTGCGAGATATGTAGATTCCAAAAAAATAGTGTAGAAACCCTAATTCTACAATAATTCGCTTAATTCTGCTCCAATTCTTCTGAAATCTGGACTGTAGCTTCTTCAATATGTTCTTCAAAAACCCTTTAAAATCAGAAAAAATTCGACAAGGTCCTTGAAAGATATGCTCTTCCAAAATGGCCTCCAAAATTGAGAAAAACCTTGCCTCTATGGTGCCAAGATCGTACTCTGATACCACTTGTTATGAAATAACTTGCACAATAGAAAGAATATATGATATGAAATATGCTGCAAATACTTGATAATAACTGGGAATAACAAGCCACTTTGAGGGGAAAACCTCCAAATATCTCTAATGAGAACACACTTCACAACTTGATGATGAAATAAGACTCACAACCTCCTATATATACCTATTTATGCCAAGGATATCACCTAGGCAGACTTAGACACACCTATATAAGACTTAGGCCGACCTAAACAACTAAATAACAATATACTAATGATAATATGACTTAATAGAGAGTTAAGATAGCCACAAGCCGACTATTCATAACCCGATGTACAATAATATTAAAGGCGTAGCAAAACAACCCTACTGGGCATATGATTCCCAATATATCCCTTTTTCCATCTTTTTTTAGATCATGATTAGTCACTAGAAGATTCCAAATTCAGCCCAGAATCATGTAGTAGGACTAAATCACCCAGCTTGGTGTATCAATCCTAGTGTACCTCAAAAACTAGATTTTTCAGGGTTTTCAAACCTTGTTTTGGCCTCTCCACTCCTCTAGGTACTTTTTTGTTTCATTTTGTTTATTAATATGATCAATGATAACTTTAAAAAAAACCCTTAAAAAAAGATGTAAAATCTTCGTTAATCTTTCATTATTTTAGGAAAAAATATTAATTTCTATTGGTGAATCTTTCCTTTTTTTGAAAAAAAATATTAATTTTATCGGTGATTTTTTTATATCACTAAAATTTGGTAGAAAATTTTGGCAAATCTTGAAAAGTAATAGGAAAATGCATTAATTTTGATGGTGAATCTATCCAATCTAAAAATAATTCTCATGGAAAAGTAGGGGTCCGAGGGTGGAAATTATCGATGGGTTGAAGGGGTGGACTATAATATTTACTTTCCACCATTGTTTTAACATATAATATAATGGCCCTCATTGTATTTTGCAAGGTAAAATGTACCCATGATCTATAATTCTCATGGGGCTCAAAATTGATTTTATATCTTTGATCTAACGACCCTCATTGTACTTTGCAAGGTAAAATTTACCCACAATCTATAATGCTCATGATACCCAAAATTGTGGGCCCCATGAGAATTATAGAACATGGGTACATTTTACCTTATGGAATACAAAAAGGGCCATTTGATTATTTTATAAATCAATGGTGGAAACTAAAGATTAAAAATATGGTCCTAGAGAAACTAATAATTATGATATACTATTAGTGAATTAATATAGATTTCTACTATAATTTATAAAATTTAGGTGAATCTGATCTAATCATGTATAAAATATTGTGGTGAATTTTTTAGTTAAATTTTTTAATAAAATAAATTTTTTTGACAATTTAAATAAGACTATAATAAAATTTTGTAAAAATGTGGCGATTCAAGTCATGTTGCAACTTGAACTATTAGCCAATTTTGGATTCCCAAATTTCAACTATTAGCTAATTAGCGAATATTAGCCACTAAAAAAATCATTGAAACTAATTTCATGTTCTCAAGTTTCTAGGGCTTTGTGCATAAGTGTTTTCATTTCTCCTTTCAAACTTCATTTAAATGGTGAACCCCCATCTAACCACACAAGGAAACCCCTAGTCCATCCCTCAATTGAGTCACTTGGTTGAGTGATCTTGGTTTCCTAATGAACCAAAGTGCAAAATAGGTCCAAATTCCATCTCCTAAAAGGTGGACACCCTATTTCCATTTTGTTCATCTATTAACTAGAGTTAGCTATTATTAGATCATTTTATCTCATCGCATAGGATGACGACACTTGTCATGATCTGATCCATTTATCATTTACATTTTTCTCTTATAAAGTGCTCTATTTCATTGTAACTCTAAGCAAGCTTTTAATTTTATAGGTTCTTTCTTATTGATGAAATTAAAAATATTTGTTTGCAAATCTCGTGCATGGAAGATGTTCTCATTTTCAATTTGATCTTGTGTCTTGTGTTATTTTCATAATGTGAAGTAAGAAAAGTGATCCTAGATCCAACTAGGATTAGCTTCTTTTAACTTGACTCCACATTTGAATATGATATTAGTTAGGATTGTTGATTAGCTTGTTGCCACAAGCGAGAGTCAATCTCCTAAGTTTTGTGTACTTTTTGAGTTATAAGGATGATAAAATTTGATATGTGTTTTAATAAGCCTATTTGACATGTAACCCTAGATCTGAAACTATAATGTATTGCAAAGAAAAAAATAAAAATCCATAGAATAGGGCCATATCTAAGAAATGATGATAGATAAGAACCTGTGACTAAAAATTGGGGCTAAATTATAGGGATAGGGGCATTGGGAACCCTAGAATGAGATGCTTCTTTTTAAAATCTAAAAACTTTGAGATGTAGGTTATACTCTACTCTTTGTTTCCTATGACTATCTATTGATGAAACATTCAAATCTGACCTACAAACATGAAAAGAGAGGAAAATGTTATGTTGTATAGGGGCTTGCATAAATCAAACCCCGTTTTGGTATTTCTACCTCCATGTACAATGATTGATGATGATCAAGAGGGAATACCTTAGGTCGGGTAGAGGTGTAAACAATAATAATTGACTAAAATGATAAATGATAATGGATAATGTTACCTTGATGTGAAATCCTTGATGAAGTGATGCCACACCACATGTTGACACAAATATTGATTGATGGATTCCTTGATTTCTTGACAGATTTGAAAAATGTTAGTTCATAAAATATAATAGATTGTTGTAACTATCATGTAGAGGATAACACAATACATCTTCACAAAATGGAATGATTCATCATATAGATTATTGCACATAATTGTTTCCTTCTTCCTAATATCTTTCAAGCATGATCTTAATTGATGGAGTCATTGAAATAATGTTGTTAATTCTACCCTTGATTACCTTCACTAAATTTAGGGTCTTCAATTTGGTCTCCAAAATTGGTAGCTCTTGTAAGGATTTCAAATAATGGAAAGGACTTGTTGGTGTGAATAAGTCTTGTACCTAGTTTATTCCTTTACTAGGGACTTAGGGGACTTAATTCACATGTTAAGTTTGCTTAAGATATTAGTTGTCATATCTAGATAAGTATTAGTTGTATTATCTAGAATTTCCACTTTCCTAGGTAGTTATGAGTTAGTTGTCTCATGTGATAGGATTAAGACACTTGTCATGATCTTGTCTTATCCTATCACTCACCCTTGCCTTTATAAGCAAGGCATCTCTTGCATATTTTGTATTGCATAGCATTGTATTGTATTGTATTGCATTGATCATATTGTATCATATTGCAATCCTTGTTTGGTGGAATAGAATCTTCCATCATTGCTTCTCTCTATCTCTTGTGGAGGTTCTTTGGTGTTGCAGATTGAAGATCTTAGGTTGATCACTTCAACAGTTAATTCTACCCTTGATTACCTTCACTAAGTTTAGGGTCTTCAATTTGGTCTCCAAAATTGGTAGCTCTTGTAAGGATTTCAAATAATGAAAAGGACTTGTAATTATATGAATTTCTTTAATTTTCCACTAATCAATTGATGATAGTTGATAAATGACTTTGAAATTTTAAATGTTAAAATATTGACACTGACATATTTAAAATTGGGCCAAAATAGGTTGGAAAAGAGCATTGGATGCCCTAGTCCATACCTATAATTTTGAGGACCGAAGTGTTGGTAAATTCATGTTAAATGATAATTCCTAGTTTAACCTTTGATTTTCTAAAGATTATTACAAAATGGAAAAAATAAGTACATTATTAGGTCCAAGCACATAAGGGAAGCTAAACCTAGTGTGAAATTGTCAAGGCTAACAATTTACGATGCTACATTTAGCCCCAACCTTAGTGAGAGTACAAAATTATTCTTAGACTCACACTAAAGTAAGGAGGGTAAATTTTGATTCCTTTTAAAATTTTATTTTTCAAGACTATATTTCAAGTCGATTGGATAAGTTGGTTATGCTATTAACCAAATTCAACTAAAAATTTATCTCTCAAAAATAAATAATAGGACATGTTGTGTTTGGTCAATTATTTGATGCCCCTTCACCCTATTTTTCCCTAATCTATCTATATTTTCATGATTATCACAACCTTTCTTTAGATAATGATCATCTTGGGATTTTTTCTTTGATGTATCAAGATGTTCAACTAGCTCTAATACTAGAGTGATATTAATTCTCCCCTGTGGTAAGCCACTTATACTCTACCTTCACCTAAAATTCCCATGTATAAATAACATTAATGAGCATGAATCACTCTTTTTTTATTACATGTTGCTTTGTCCTTAAATATAAAATGTATTCAAATTTATGGTGACTCTCAATTAATCATAAAAAAATACCAATCCAAACATGATAAACTTTCTCAATACTATGGTTTAGCTTTATCTTTACTCAATTAGCTTTCTCCATTAACTAATTTTTGTTATCACACTTAAAGAGAATCATCATGTGGATGTAATTGCTAGTGTAGATTTCATTGTACACCTCAAAAATTTAACAAATTATTATCATTTTGTGATTCATTTTCTCTCTTCATCAACTACTATGAGTAATTCTCCTATAGATAATCTCTTTTCTATAAATGTTGGCTCCAGAGAATGGTATTCAAATATTTATAATTATTTAATAGATGGTATGTGAACCCTAACAATGCTTCTAAAAGTGATATATCATACTTTCTAACATTCTCTATCAATGTTACTACATTTTTTTAATTTATTTTCTTAACTATGTTTTAAATACCCCTTGCCCTCTAAGAGCACACACAAGATCTCATGATGGAAATTTTTGTGTTAGATCCTTAGTGAAAACAAGTATTTTAATGATCTATTATTAGAAAACAATGGAACAAGATTCCTTTGCCTTTGTTAATAAATATTGTATACACCTAAAATTGGTCTGGATAATCAATTAATTAAATATAAGTTATTTAACTAATAAACATTCTATTTCGTCTACTTATAAATAAATTCTAAATTTATTTATATAGTTCACATTTTTTATTTCTTCTATCTTAAATCATACTTCTAATCTCAATTAAATAAACAAATTTAAATAGTTTGTTTTATTTAATTAATATCTTCTTACTAAATTTGAATAATTCTAAATTTGAATTTAGTCACATGTCTACAGCTTTTTCCTCTTGCCACCTCATCATGTGTCTCATGAATTTAAATATCCTTAACATTTAAATGGGCTTTTTCCTCAACAAATTCTGAAGCAACCTTGGGACACTTGGCTCTCTTCCTCCATTTTTTCTTTCTCATACTTGGTAGATTGTCTTACTAAAGGGAACAATCTCCTTTATTCCCTCTAACTTCTTCATTCTCCACCCTCGATCTCTCCAGCTAAAATCCTGACCGTTGGTTGTTGCCACATCAAAATATGCCTTGGGAATTCTATAAATGCAGCCTCATTCTACAACATTTCATATCCCACTCTTGAGCAATCTTACTCTATAGAATTTTCATTAGAGCATTTAGAAATTAGCATTTTAGAAGCATATTAGTTTATAATCATGGCTTTTCCATTAGCTGCATTTTAGTTATCATAGTAATTTTCATACAATATTTGCATCATAGCATTTAGCATCATATCATTATCACAACATCATTATCATAGCATCACTATCATATAGTTCAATCAATCATGTAGGAATCGATTTATTGCATTTTCTAGCATATTGTTCTTCAAGCTATCATTTGACAAAACTTGTACATACACAAAATCTGAGAGCCATAATGAGTTGAGCAAATCCTTGAGGATAGAGAACAATGGGATGATTTTAGAGAATTTATTTATTTCAATTCGATTAGATTGTTATTTGAATTCTTTCTAATATAATGTTTCATTGATTGTGTGATTTTATTATTTAGTTCACATATTTTACACACACATAAATTGGCACCCATTGTGGGGCCCAAGCCTCATTTTTATTGACGTTTTCTGGAAAGTTTGTTTATAGATTTGGACATGAGCTTCTAAGTAGCACACCTGTGGTTTCTTTCAGTGCATACGAAACATCTTTTAGCGCATCCAATTCCTGTTACAGTGCATCCAGCTCATCTTTCGGTGCATCAGGATCATCTTTTAGCGCATACAAGAGTTCTTTTAGTGCATTTAGTGGTTGTTTTAGCGCATACAATAGTTTTTCTAGTTCATACAGTAGTTATTTTAGCATGTATCTATGTGATCTTTTAGTGCATATGATTTTTGTTTTAACGCATCTAGTTTTCTTTGCAGAAACTTAAAATTTTGAGAACTAATTAATACTTTATGTTTTGCAGGTACTTTTAAATGTTGTCAAAGAGAATTATATTAAACTACTAATGGTGTTTGTAGGGGCTGGAGTTGTTTTAGTGCTTTCTTTTGATTAAATTAGGCATCTAGTTTAATTAAGAAAAGTTAATGAACACCCTGTCTACTATGCTTGTAAAGTGATAGGCCTATGCTCTCCCCTTCACTGGGTGACCAAAATGCCAAACTCACTATTTCATGTTTTAATAGCACCTTTAGAAGGCCTGCCATAGTGGGAAAAAGTACTCACCCTACGGGAATGACCTAAGTGAGAACAACTAAAGCCAAGTTTTCAGACCCACTATAATCAAAAGTGAATTTGAGGAAACTCACAATTCAACTATAGTGTGCAAGATAAACATCCCCAAAGCCTTTGTTCTAAAGGTTGGAAGGTCTCCTAAGGGAGATTATCATTTGTTGCACTAAATGGAAACCCTTACTAATAACCTTAAGTGTAGAAGCCAGCTGAATCACTCTAAATATTTTTAATATTCACAGTGCAAGGGAAGGGAAGAATCTACCCCCAAGATATTCACCATATAACTATCAAGGATTACTGGCCAAAAGTGGAGGATTCAACTTTGGTTAAGACCCGAGAAAGGAAAAAACATGGGCGCACTCTATGGGGTGACACAGCTATGTGAACTAACATAGTTCTAAGATGTGGGATGTGATATTTTAAATGACCCTTGACATTAGAAAAGTGTTTGATCTATTTTCTCTTGTTTTATACTTGTGGAAATCAAAAGAATCAAACCAAATTCTTGAACATACACTTAATGTTTAGTTCCTAGGTTTGAAACAATTATTTTACAACTTGCTACTTTGTTTGAAATCATTATTCAAGAATTCATCCATTTAAGAGCACTTAATTCACATAATTCATAAACAAGGAAACCAACCAAAAATCATTGTTCAAAAGATTATCCCTAGAAAATATTCAAACTCACAAATTCAAACCAAAATAACCACGCAGAATTTCAAAACAATGAACAATTCCCAGATTAGCACATGTATTCCCTATTTCAGTACATTTAGCTCATATTCTGGTGCATTTGAGTCATTTTATAGTGCATTTGACCAATTTTCGAGTGCATCTAAGTCCTTTTCTGGTGCATATGTTCCATCTTCCAACACATTTGTAAATATGTTTAGCGCATTCACCTGATCATCCAATGGAGCACCAAGTTGAATCATATTTTAGGGGCAGTCTAGCGCATCACTGGCTTGTTTCAGCTCATTTATCCCATTTTCTAGTGCATCTGAGTCATTTTCCAGCACAGTGAGTTTATCTTTTAGTGCATTTAGTGCATTCTCTAGCACATTGGATCCATTGTTTAGCGCATTGAGTCCATTTCCTAGCGCATCTAGGGGATAGTCTAGCACATCCAGGCTATCTTTTAACGCATCCAGTCCAGCTTTTAGTGCATCTTTACCCTATTTTATCACATCTAGTTAATATCAAACCAGAGAACTAAATTTACCATCTGTCCAAAAATTAAAATCACATTCAAGGATCCCTATCAGAACAAAACCATTCCTCAGTCACAACAATGTTTCAAACTTGGAGAAACTGAACTTTACAAGTGAAAATCCATCAACTAAACTAAGATCTAACAACTTAAAGTGCCTAATCATCAATCATACCTCTGATTGTTAAGCTAAGTTTCATCATCAGGATCTATCATCCTTCATCATGAAACAACCTTGTACAATCAAATTTAACTTAGTCTTATCAATAGGATTTTTCATCCTATTTGACTTAGTTATTATCATTGGAACTTCTCCAACAAAGATCAAAGTTTAGTGAAACTTTAACACTTGTATGCCCATTTTAACAAGATCACAAAAACAAAAACTCAAAGAAAATGAACTTGAAACTCAAACTACCATGGATGAAGGTGAAGAAAATCCATTCCACAGATTCCACCAACCTGAAAATGATGAAATCACTAAGGAAGACATTCAAACAACTCAACAAGACCCCAAATTCCACAAATTGGGTAAGTGCACCAAGATGGTTCCCAAAAAGGGGGCTTAAGTGGCCACTTTTTTTTCTGAAATCAAGAAATACTGACCTTGGACTTGAAATTGAGGATAGTTACACTCAAATTTTTGAGATGGAACAAAAACAAGGATCAAAGTGCTCTAAGTCTACTTTCTAAACTACTAATTTATTTTGAAAATGGTTGAGATTAAGGGGTTCAAAAGAGGGACGTACACAAATTGGTGTTTTTTTTTAGAAAAACATAACATAGCAACTCTTGTATGACCCTAGCATGGTGAACTTTTTTGTAGTATTTTAAAATCGCTATGATTAGAAGTTAGATAATAGTATCTAGTTCATGCACAATTTTTCTAATAATTCTTTAGTGAATATAT
>VDFB02219846.1:0-19281 GCA_007258455.2 Sequoia sempervirens
TTCTTCCTTCTCACTTTCAGTCTTTTCTTTGAAAATTTGATTAAGTGTTGGGATTTCATATTTCATTCTTTGACCTTCTCCTTTACCTCTTATCTTTCCTTGATAAGAGGTAACCCTTCTCTTTGACCCCCAATGGTTCCTTTTGACTTCGTGGTTCCTTCCTTCTCTCTTCTTCCCTTTGGTATGCGGTAATCGGTACACTCAAAGCCCGATCTTCGATGGTCTAGTGCCAATACAAAGAGGTTGTTTAGCAACTCCAAACCATTTAATGTTTTAAAAGGTTTTATGGGCCTGATGCCCCGACCTTCCTATAGATTTGGTGTGTTTTCTAGATGATGCCATTAATACTCAATTTTACTTTTGAGTGGCTTGTTTTGATTCATAGGCTTCAAGGACAAGATATATTGCATCCTTTATCTTCTACAGGTGGATTTTATAGGTGCCCATCCTCATTTATTATTGCTTGTTGACTTTATTGATGGATCCATGCCCTAATCACAATTTTCATGGGATGGCTCAAGTATTTCACGTACAGACTTCATTGCTAACCATAGTTAGGGTTAGGGTTTGGTTTCATGGTTCTAAGTTATGCCTGATCTATAAAGGCAAGAAATGTACTCATTTTAGGGGTTCTTCCTTTGGCTCCTCGGGGGTTTTTCTTTTATAGACACTATATTTCACACTTTTCCATTGTAAAGATTGGATTTTTCCTCTACATTAATGAAACCGATCAAGCTTTCCTCTTCTTAGATCTTTTATTTCTGAGTAAGTCTATCACCTTCATATCTAAGTGTTTTTTCTATTTTCATGCATGCATGTTTGAGTTAAATCATTTAGTATTTTTTTGTTGAGATTCCAACACCTTTTCAAACCCTAACCTTCTTGTATGCCTATGAGAATTGACCAAAAAAAGAGTTGTGAAAGTCCCTTTACCCATCTTCAATGATGTACTGAGTAGTCTAAGCAAGGAAGAAACAACTTTCCATCTTGGTGTACCACCTCCATTTCTATTTCATGCATTCCTTTTCCCCTTTTCCCATGTGAGTTATTAAAGTAGGTTAGTGGTAGGTTTTCATTTGTTGGGTTGGACCAACACTTTGCACTTGCATTAAAAAAGGAAGCTACCCTTCTCTAGAGACTCGACCTCATTCGTGCAAGGGTCCCACACCTTAAGGTTATTTCCATTGTGTCATTGGAATGCTAAACTTTTTGTTCAATAGGGTGCAATTTCATGTGACAACACATATCACAAGTACTTTAGTGGTGGCTCATATGCACATCACATCACAAGCACATTAGTTATGGGATCATATTTACATCATAAGTACAATAGGGAATGGCCCGTACATGTCACATATACCATAATAATCATAAAACACATTCACATTGGCTAACATACACTTGCCCTTAGTGCATCCCAAATAGAAAAGAAATATTGATGCATTGCGCACTACACTATGGGTCCCATCCTTTTCTCTAGTTTGTTGCACCATCAAAAAAATAGGAAGAGGATTTGGTGCATCTCATACGACACTGGGAGTCAACCCTTAACTCAATAGAGTCAAGTATACCATTTCCACATCATGATATGCCAAAAATATATTATAAGGTTGTTCAAATTGTTACCTACCTATTCTTCATTAAAAAATCACTTCCTTGAAGTCCATCAGACGACTAAGCAACCAAGGGTGGCCATCACTAGCATAAAATTCTCCTTGACTATTGTCCATCTCGAGCATAGTATTGCCCCTAGGCACCTGTCAATCTTGAGAATCATAGTACTGCTCCTTGACTACTATCCATATAGAGCATAGTACTGCCTCTAGACACCTGTCAATCTTGAGCATATTAGTATTAATCCTAGATACCTACCCATATCAAACATAGTACTGCCCCTAGACACCTGTCAATCTCAAGCATAATAGTATTGCTCCTTGACTACTATCTATCTCGAGCATAGTACTGCCCCTAGACACATGTCAATCTCGAGAATATTAGTATTGCTCCTTGAATACTATCCATCTCGAGCATAGTATTTCCCCTAGACACCTACCAATCTCAAGCACATTAATATTGCTACTTGACCCATGCTTAGCACTATAACTAGAAGATAGGCTCTTAACATAGAATACATATATCACAATCGACTGAATTAGAAGTTTATATAGTCATTTTAGTTTGAGGTTAATATTCATAATACATAAAAGAATTCACTTATTACCTACACAAGGTATGCTCAACTCAACATGTAATCACTACCAAGTAAACCAGTTCATTCCTTTCCTTCAACTTACTATTTAAACACACATTATGTATTGAATACAAGTTATCAGGTTTTCTTCCATAACCATTTTAATACCCAGTTATCCTTTTCTGAAGCCTACTAAAGAGAGAAGGTCAAACCAATTAGGAACAACCCCAACATCTAGGAGTTATGCCCCACTAGGCCCTCCCCCTACGAACTTGAGGTCACAAAGGAATATTTTGCCGAATGACTGCCTACATACCTACTTCCAAAAGGAGAAAATTCACACGTAGTTCTCCTCACTAGGCCTCTCAAGGACCTACACACACGTTCCTATAACCAAGGTGTCATTAATGATTCTCTTCCATTACTAATCACCAAGTTCACAATTTACCAACATGTACAATTTCCAAATATCCTATAGGTCATCTCCTTTCCACAGAGGTTAGGTTGATTATTTAATAATATTTCTTCTTTATTTACACAAACCATGTTTATCATTAGATCAAGGCACTAGGCCATAATGGACACATAAAATTCAAGTTACATTGTTGAAATCATAATCACCATATCCCATAGTTATATCTTGATACAAATCTATATAATATTTTTATTTCTCTAGCTTGATCACACCCCTAAGGAACCATGTTACCAAGTTGGGGATCCCTTATCACTTCTAATTAAGCATACCATGATGCACTAGAAGGTATCATTTATAAATGACACTCTACATTCATAACCCATTCACAGGAGATGTATAAGTAAAATTAGTGCATGGAAGGTAATATAATGATGGTAAATCTTCCTCTCTTATCGATATATAGATTATTCACATAACCAATATTTTAATCTAAGATTGAATAAAAATCAAATGTGAAACCCAACACTCTTAAGAGTTGGAATACTCTGATTTGACAACACTTCAACTATCCTCAATGTCCTTACAATCATCTTATTCTTTGGAAAAAGGGTATTTCTTTTACACCCCAAAATAGTCTTGATATTTAAGTGAAGCAAAGATAAGCAACAACCACAAGTCACTAACTATCTAGATTGGTGTTCAATGTTAAAGGAGAGTTCCTTTTAATGGCACAATAAGACAAGTGGAACTTAACTAATTATCAACCCAATGTCAATATAATGACATACATGTAAGTATTTACACCATGTGTCAACAAGGGCCTCAACGAGTAAACAGATTTAGAAAATCATTAATCATATCCCCTATTTCAAATAATAGAGATTACTACCCTTATACAATTTTTAAAACAAGCCTCAAGACATTAATATTTTTAACTCCATTTCTTTCATATTTTTCTATTAAAAATAGTTTATTACCAACAAAAGAAAATCCTTTGAGATCCTAGATTAAACAACCTTGAGTTCTCAATCAAATGTGACTTATAACTATTCAATTCATACCAAGACTTGATCATTATTCTAGAGATTGTTCACTAACCTTAGTTCTCATGGTCATGAATCCAAGGGTCCTCAATCACTAATATATTTGTGCAATAAACTATTATAAAAGAAAGAAATATGTTTTACCCTTTATATGTAGGGAAGTCACTAGCTAGAGGTCATTTCTAGTAATTTTACTACATTTATACATGTTAGCAATAGGGAACCAAAAATTTATATGAGTGATAACCTTGAATAACCATCATAGTGTGTTATGTGTATAATACTATATTTGACTCTCCAATAGATCTTAAAACAACTTTGACATATTAACGTCTCACTATTTTACGATTATTATGACTTTACTTAGTGTCATCCTAACCAATCTCTAGTCATATAACATATACCCAAATTCATACAAATAGTTATCGAAATTGCTAAAATCATTTCCATCCAATTAGAACTAATGGTTCTTTAAATTCTCAAACTACCACTATCATATTGCATCCAATGAGATTCTCAACCTAACATTTTAGTTTCTCTTTCATGATGTGCAATATTTACTATTTACTAACATTCAATGCATCTTGGATAACTCATCATTAATTTTTACATTTCAAACTTACAGAAACATTGACCCTTCATTTGGTTTGTTGAGACAAGAATAAATGTTCTAGTTTAATTTCAAGGAACCCAAAGTCTAGGAAACCCTTCCTACATAAATTGCAAGTACAAAAATGCTTAGAACCCTCTTACTTGTACTTCTGATTTCACATGGATAATATGATTGAGTTGCATAGATACCCTTTAAACATGGTAGTCATTCTATTCTATAATAGAGTGAAATGTTTGTAGGACAATTTACACAATGAAAATGAAGTGAAAATGCATAAATAAAGCATCTACTTAGCTTTGTTGAAGAATTATCCTGCACATATCACTCTAGTAAATCTCCAACTATTCCCAATTTCTTCAAATCTTCTCTCACTCTCTTAAACTGGAACTCCAAAGTAGGTAGAGAGGATGCTATTAATAGTTGTGGAATCTAATTTTATGCCAAACAATCCTTGGCAATGGGGACATGATACACTTGCAAGTCATGTCAACACCATGCCCAATCTGCCTATTGCATTTTCTTGAAAGTTTCTAAAGTTTTCTACAAATCTATTTTGACCCTCATCTCTCACTTTTTTTGCCTTTACTATATACGCCCAATATGTCTCCACACCTTACTATGCATTGTAATCTTCTCTTCCCATGAAATTTATTCCTTTTCACATTAATAGTTGTGGAATCTAATTTTATGCCAAATGATCCTTGGTGATGGGGACATGATACACTTGCAAGTCATGTCAACACCATGCCCAGTCTGCCTGTTGTATTTTCTTGAAAGTTTCTAAAGTTTCAAAGCATATTGGGACTCATATTCTAGGTTGGGCTATTTGGTCCTAGTTTAGGGTTTCTAGGAAAAAACTGGAATCTGGCAGTGACAAGTCTAAATCCTCTGAAATATGGGAAAGTGCCATAATTAGGACTCATAATACCATAAGTTGCATATCACTCCTTTATCTAATTTTTCAAAAGCAGATATAAACTTATCCCATCTCTTCTCTTCCTTCCAAACTTTGTTCCCAGATCTAAACCTACTAAAAACCTACAAAACTAAATATTGTATTGATTTGCTTATTGTAGGTTTTCCTTGGTCAAACCCTTAGTTTGGTAGTTAAACCTTGATAGAAATAATAGATATTGAAAGTAAATATGAGTGCAAGCCCTAATATTAAGTGCATCTAAGATTAGGAGATCTAAAATGCAATAAAACCCTATTCTAATGTGCTAGAATAAGATGCATGAGTGAAACATAAAGATGATGACACACTTTGGGAGATCTCTAATCAACCTAATAAGTCATAATAATGCATGTACCTTCCTTTAGGTAGTGAGTAGAATGATAATGGAAGATGGAATCACTTAGGAAAAAATCCATTAGGCTTGGCTCTCATGGCTAGCAAAATCTCCTAACCTAGAATCCATCATGCTCACCACAGCACCATCATCAACTACAATGCTAGATCTTGAATTGAAAGTGGGCTTGAAGACCTGGAAAAACACTATAATGCTACTCCAAGACTTCAACTTTATGTGCTCCTTTCTCTTGAATGCTCTTGTGAAAGTATGCTTGAGTTCTCAAGTTGATATTGTGAATGCTTGGGTTAAATAATGATTTTAAACCCTGTTTATGTATTAACTTCATCTAATTTACCATTTATTATATCCCAAATGTTGATATTAGCCAAAAATTTGAATTAGAAACCTTAATTCCCCCTGCTCAACCGTGCAGTCACCCAGCACCTATGAGCCCCAAGTGCGCTATAACCCACCTAGGGGACTCATATGCTCAAGGTGGCGTGATGAGCCCCACCCCAGTCAAGTGAGCAAATGTTGGGACAGCTAGGAAATTGAATACCTTTTTTGATTTTTAGGATTTCAACAACAAGCCTTGGGATCCAAGCAAACAGTGTCTTAGGGCCTATTAATGATGATTTAAAAGGTCATGAATGTAGAGGTGCTAGAATAGTTCCAAACTAAGTGTGAAATTATACCATCTCCAAGAAGGGAGTATAATTTTCTACACTACATTTAGTCCTCACTTTAGCACCCATATGAAACTATGTATATATGGAAGCTAAAGGAATTTGAACAATAAACTTTACTTCATAAAGGTTACTTATATGGATCTATCAGCATGGGAGAAGGAAGACCCCATAGTAGCTATCTCTAAAACCATAATGTTAGGAACCATATCTTGCAAAAACAATTCAATAGTTGCTCAAAAAATCCTCTTATCTAACTTCTTTACGAAATCAAATTTGAGGGTAGATGTATGCCCCCCCTTGATTCCACTTGCTTTATGGAAGTGGAATCAAGGTAGCAGCCTAATAGCATCAAATTGTGTAAGTTATATCATAGGGTATTTCCAAGTACCATACCACATAGTGATAGACATGTGATGATGATGGGAGAGGAATCACGATTCCAACATAATAATCGACATAATAAATGGAGCTCTCTAGCGCCTAATATGTTAATTTGACCTAATTTGATCATATATAAGAGTAAAAAGTGAAGTAACTTGTAATTTATTTTTTTTACCTTCTTGTAGTTTGATTTCGGTGGAGAGCGAGTGATAATTACGAGCGTACGAGAATGCATGCCTTTGAGACTTGACAACCTATACGAGGAGGTAGTGTGAGATGACCTACAACATCTAGTGAGTGGATTCTTCTCTACCTTAGCTTTGTTTTTATGCATTTATTTTATGTTTTATTCATTTCTAGATAGATTTAGGACCCTAGAAGAAAAATTCGAAAAGCATCCCTTTTTTTCACAAAGTGTCCCTTTTTTTCACAAAGTGTCCCACTTTTTCACGAAGTTTCCAACTTTTTTGCAAAGTGTCTCGTTTCTTTGCGAAGTGTCCCCAAAAAGGAATAAAGTGTCTAGGACCCTTAGAAAAGTACCCTAGAGAAAATTAAGCATAATTTTTGATTTTTGATGTATAGATTTAATATTTTAGAATGCTTATAGGTAATATTTATTTTTGGTTAGATTCCTCCTCGATCACGACAATGTCTTGATGATGGATTATTCTTTTGATTACAAGACCTAGTCACAACACTGCCAGAGGAGGTACACACACTCTACAGGCTACTGGGATATATTGGGTGTATCTCATGCCTCCTATGTGATAACATGATGCCATGCTAATGGCATTAGTAGAGAGGTGTGATGTAGATACCTGCAACTTTCATCTACCTACTAGTGAGATGACGATCTCTCTAGAGGATGTACATCGCATACTTTGAGTTCCCATTTGAGACAAGACTGTCCATTTCATAGATGACCGTACGTATAGGTAGATGAGAGTAGATATATAGTAATGTCTTGGAGGATTGGTTAGAGAGGATATTATGAGCCCACACATTGAGTTGCATTGGCTACACTATGAACGGTCGCCAGTTTTGAAACATACTATGATTTTCACTATAGCACTAGTACTAGTCCTATATGGCTAGGGAGCACACCTGGACAAAGGCCTACTTCACATGATATGAGAGATGGAGCATCATAGGATCATCTATGCATGGGGTGGCATCATGCTTACACATCTTTACTATGATTTGGGAAAATTTGCTTATCACGAGGTCGAGAGCATGGTGCATTGTAAACTACTATAGGTTTGGTGCCTAGAGCATATCACATGCACTAGTTCGACAAGATTTCCTTCTATATGCACCCTAGGATATTCACTTTCCTTCAATTATCCATTGAGACAAGTGTGGTAGTATGGAGATCTGCTATTCTAGAGAGTTAGATTTGACCACCTGGATTAGGAGAATTTATGAAGACTTATGGAGACCCTACTAGCTGATACCGCAATGGCCAAATGAGACCTGCTAGATGATACAAATGTAGAGGGATAGGTTTTTACTGTGGAGACATGATTACATAGTAATACCATTCTACTACAATCATGTCATGAGATATTTTGGACAAGTAAAGGTGCCACCAGTAGCACGACCATTTGACAGGTGATCAGTGCAGTGTTCCCAAAGGCTAGGAGATATGAGACGACTCACAACCGATGATTTTTTCTCTAGTGACTCAGATGACTTAGATCTTGACATTACCCCAATATTCAATGCCAATGACATCAATACTAAAAATGCAAATGAGGAGTGGTGGGCCATGGCATGACCAACTCTAGTATTTCCTATGGATCAACCTATAGGCTTTGTAGGGCCTTTTCTAGATCAAAGGGATGAGGAAGAGGAGACAAGTGAGAAGGAAAGGGTCAGGGCTATAGACCTATTTACGGATGAGGTAGAGGAGGACTATGATGAGGAGGAAGAATTAGACTATGAGGAGGGGGAGGAGGATGAGGAGGATGAGGGGCAACTAATGAATGATGATAGTGATACAACACGTGAGGGTCTAGTTGCCCATGAGTGGAGAGATTTAGCTCCCACCAATGTTACTAGATCACATTCAGTAGCCACAACAAGTTCCAACACTTATGGGCATGGAGAGGCTAGCACATATTCTATTCATCTTACGTAGGATGAGGTTGTTTTTAGATAGTCGGTTGGAGACCTAGGTGATGACATATTATTTAATATTATGCTTATTCTTATGTTCATACTTTTGATTTATATATATCATGATGTGTACTAATTATCTTTATGATTTCTATCTTGCAGGGTCCATGAGAGAGTTGCATGATCTCTACTGATAGGTGGTCATGGAGATAGTACCTCCTTTACTTAAAGAAAAGGCTATCATCATAGACTACATGCTCCCACCTATTGTGGAGTAGCATCTAGAGCTATTAGAGCCTTTTGTGAGGCTGAGAGGAGCATACAAGGGTGCTACTAGGCATGCTGATTGAGCTAAGGGTGATCTATCAACACTATAGGCTACCTATGAGGAGCTTCAGTCAAATCAAGATTCAGCAAAGGTTGAGAGACTTCATGGCTATGTTGTGAGGCTACAATTGGATAGAGACTGCATAGAGCGAGAGTTCCTAGAGGCTATCAGATGGGAGGCCACAGTTGTTGGACAAGCAAGAGGCCTACAATAGGAACTAGATTTTCTTATTAGTTCATGATCGCATACTACCATCTCTCAACAAACCATTTCTCAATGGATGTGATCACAAAGTCCTAAGGGATATGGTAACCATAGGTCACATAGCATTGTATATTTTATGATACGTATTAAATTTTTTTGATATATATCTAGTTATTTATGCTTATGTCTTTAAGTTATATGGAAATGTGATTTATAAAATAATCTTTCTAAGAATATTTAATAAATGTTTCCATGATCTAACATACTTTATGTGATCTAATTAAGACTATCCCAATTTCCTTTTAGATACAGTATTATGATTGAGTATGTTATGCTAAATTAAATGCACCTATGGTCTAATTGAACATTAAATGCATATAAGGATCTAATCTAACACAACATACAATATTAACTTGAATAGTATGAAACCTAAAGTAACCACTGAAAATTAATTCAAATAATTACTTTAGCATTCAATACACATAAATGATTGATTGTCAAGAATGAAGCATTTCGAGAGAACATACAATGTCATCTACTACGTCTAACACCACTGCTTTATCATTTACACTATTCAAGATTAGTAAACATAATATTGGTGCAAATGTGTGGCATTAATAGGTTCTTTAAGAGTTGTACCATCCATTTTTGTTAATGTGTATTCTCCATACACATAAATTTCATCAATTATGTAAGGTCCTAACCAATTAGGGTTGAATTTTCCTTTTTTTCAGTCGAGGTGGCATTAACGTTATGTTGATTATCAAAAAATTCCAAATCACCCTTAGTAAATGTGCGAGGGATGACATTATCATTGTAACTACGTTGCATTCTTCTAGAATAAGCTTGGAGATGCTCAAGAGTGTTAATGTGTTGTTCATCAAGCATTTCAAGTTGATGCAATCATTGTTCTTTATAAGTATTGTCATCAATAAGTCCTTGAAGAGCGATTCTTAATGAAGAAATCTCTAACTCCAAAGGAATTATTGCCTCAGTACCATAGAAAAGGTTATAAGGAGTATTTCTAGTTGATGTTCTAATACTAGTATGATAAGCCCATCATGAAAATGTCAACTACGTGTGCCATCCTTATTATGTTTTCTTACTATTTTCCTTGATATTTGTTCAAGAGTCTTGTTAGTTGATTCAACTTGACCATTAGATTGTGGGTGGTAGGGTGTTGAAAATCGATGTTGAATGTTAAATGTTTCTAAGAACTTTTTTACATCATTATTCTTAAATGGTGTCCCATTATCTAAAACTAACACAAAAGAAAGTACAAAGTGAGAATAAATGTGTTCCAATATGAAATGATATATTACATCGACAATTGTTGAACGAAGGGGAATGACTTCAACCCATTTTGTGAAGTAATTTGTTGTGGTAATTATAAATGTATGTCTAGTGGAGGAAGGTGGTGATATTTTCTAATAAGATCCAGACCCCATACCAACAAAGACCAAATAGGAACTTGGGCATGAAGTTTGAAAGCAAGAGCGTGAATCAAATTTCTATGATCTTGAAATTTGTGACATTTCTTAATGTATTCAAAGCAATATTTTTCCATATTCCTTCAATAGTATCCTATGTGGATTAACTTTTGAAGTAAAGATCTACCTCCAAAAGGGCTTCCACAAGCACCTAAATGAGCTTCCACAAGCGCTATGGGGATTTCCAATTGTTTAAGGAATCTAAGTAAAAGACCATCAAAGGACCTTCTATAGAACACGTCAGCAAGGATTATATATCTAGATGCAAGTTTTTCAAGGCAGGCTCAAATATTCTTAGTTGTTAGCTCAAGAAAATTACCCTCTTTTAAATAATTAAATATATACCATTCACTAGAGCTTTCTATGGTGGTTGATAAAAATTCTTCGACCTTATATTCTATTGATGCTTTCATAATTGTATGGATGATGAATGTGAAATCTTTTGAAGGATCTAGAGGAGATACAAGGGAAGCCACACTCACCATTGCATTCACATGTCAATTATCTTTTCATGGGATGTTATCAATGGTATATAAATCAACAGTGTTTAACAAAGTCATTGAGAGATCTTTACATTTTGATAATTTGTCATGCTTTTCTTGATACAATTTGTTTATTTCATTAATAAATAATTGTGCATCACCAAATATTTTAATATTTTGACCTCCTAGAGTTAAAGCAATGCGTAATCTAGAAATTAATGCTTCATACTCTACTATGTTATTTGTGCACATGAAGTTTACATAGTAGGACAAGGGAATAGGCTTTATTGGAGGTGGGACTATTATAAACCCTATGTCGAAGCTTGTTCTACAGTTAGAGCCATCAAAGTATAACTCCCATGTATTAGGTTCAATTGTCAGCACATTATCACTAGGGAATGAATCATTATTAGGCAATGCTAGGGGAGAGGGAGCATCAACTATTGGTCAGTCAAGGCTTGAACTTTAATTTCCTTTTGTGAGAAAAACTTAAGGTCAAACTCAGTTAATAACATAACCCACTTAGCTAAACATCTGGACAATTTTTTTTTAGAAAAAAGATGTTTTAAAGGATCAAATTTCATCAGCACATGTATTTCAACAATTAGTAAGTAATGTATCAATTTACCAGTAGCGAATACAAGAGAAAAAAAATGTTTTTCTATCATTGTGTATCACGTTTCATAATCAATCAAAGTTTAGCTAATGTAATAAACAGGGTGTTCTTTACCATTTTTGTCTTGTTGAGCCAACAATGTTGTGAGAGCATGGACTGATGTTGTTGTATAAAGAATGAACAGTTTATCTT
Organism: Sequoia sempervirens; assembly: GCA_007258455.2. Taxonomy (NCBI): domain Eukaryota; kingdom Viridiplantae; phylum Streptophyta; class Pinopsida; order Cupressales; family Cupressaceae; genus Sequoia; species Sequoia sempervirens. Next base: position 12,055 of record VDFB02219846.1, read on the forward strand.
GCACAATGGGTTCTAAAATAGGTGGAGTAGAAAGGTAATCATTCAAACTCTCAAAAGCCTATTTACAATCCTTATTCCAATTAAACTAAACCTCTTTCAAGTAAGAAGATGTGTAAAGGGTAATGTTTGGTCTGCTAGAGATGATACAAAATGATGGATAACTTAAATTCATCCTTGTAAAGTGCACAATTGAGAAATGTTTTGAGGAGGTGGCATGTTAACTATATCATAAATTTTCATGTCCACCTCAATGCCTCTATGAGATACTATAAAACCTAAAATATTTCCACTATTTATGCCAAAGACACACTTATTCAGATTCAATCTCATGTTATATTTTCACATTTGCTCAAAGGTTTTTTGAAGAATATTCACATTGTTTTGTCGATTTAAAGATTTGGCTAGAATATCATCAACATAATATTCCAAAATCTTATGTATGTAATCATGAAATATCAATGTCATAGCTCGTTGATATGTTATGATTGTGTTCTTCAATCCAAAAGGTATGACTACCCAACAAAATGTTCCCCAAGCTATAGTAAATGTTGTTTTGTATTGATCTTGAGGGTTAATAAAGATTTGATTATATCTAGAAAATCCATCCATGAATGACAACACAACATGTCCCACAACCGATTCCACTATCATGTCAATATTAGGAAGTGGAAAATAATCTTTTTAAGTGCTTTATTTAAATCATGAAAATACGTAAACATCTTAATACGATTATCATGTTTCGCAACTACAACAATGTTCAAGATCCAAGGAGAATAATCTATGGGTCGTATAAAAAAAACTTCGAGGATTTTTTATATCTTGGCCTTAATAGATAAGGCTATCTTAGGATTCATCTTTCATATCTTTTGTCTAACTAGTTTAGCATTTTCTGTAAGGACTATGTTGTGTCTCACTATCTTAGCATCAATTCTCGACATATCCAAATAAGTCCAAGCAAAAAGTTTAGTAAATTTATGAAGTAAAGCTACATGATCTTATTGTTCATCATCATCAAGGAAATTTCCTATATTAATCACCTTCTCCTTATTATTAATATCCATCAGTATGTTGATTCTATCCCCCAAAGGAAGTGCATTTTGTTTCAGAAATTCAAAATTGTATTCTTCATAGTCTTTATCAATCTCATTACTTTCCTTTTCTCCGTAGTATTACTTAGAACTAATCATAGCACATGTAACCTATTTATTTTTAGGATTAAATGGATTTTCATAAACTACTAACATTTATTTCAAGGCTTCATCATCTTCAAAGTATTCCAATGATTCTTCACAAGTTGTATCAATCAATTTAGGATGCTTCACGGTGAGAGTTGTTTTAGGGTTACACATGATGGTTAATATGTTTAATGAGTGTCTTTTCATTGCTTGCATTATCTTAGAAGGACAATACCCCAAACCACTTTTTGTTTATATTGTGTGTTAGGCTCTATAGGAACAAAAATTCCTCGTTCTTTCCTTCCACATCCTCTTCCTCTATAACCAAGTTGTTTCATAAGCTCATAACCTTTTCCATAAAGTTTCTCCATTTCTTTCAGGTTTGGTAGTTGTTGATTGTCTATCTCATCAAAGTTTGTTGTATAGATTGTGTCTTCTTCTAGAGTAGATGAGGTAGATGCTTGTGATTTTTCTTCTAAATTAGATGCTTGTGAGGTAGATGCTTTTGTTTTTTGGTTTTTTTGGTTGTAATTTTGTATTCTCCCATAAATTTTGGTGCGAAGTCTAAATAACCCCAATCATCTTCCAATAACTTCAATTCTTTTTTCATCTCTTGTTTCTCTTTTGTCATAGGTTCTATGTTTGAATTTGGAATTAATGTGTTTAGAGGACTTGTCATTCCTTTTTCAACTTGTAAGAAACTTTCAGGCTTGGGGTCTATTTCAACTTGGTACACTTTATTGTTATAGACATACTTCATGATACGATGAAGAGTTGAAGGCACCACTTGCATCTCATGAATCCAAGGTTTTCCTAAAAGAAGATTGTATGAAAGATCATGAGGCATAACATGAATAGGAGTTTGTAATGTAGCCATTCCAATTATAATAGGAAAAGTAATCACACCAAGCGGTTGCTTTCCTACATTGTCAAATCCTTGAATCAATAAGAAATAAGGTTCAATTCTTGCCTTATCCACTCTAAGTCTATCCAAAAGGGTCACACTACACACATTAAAGGTGAATCCATTTTCAACAAGGGTTCTTTCAATTCCCAACCTATTATAGATAGTAATTATCATGAAGGCATCGTTTTTCTTTCTCATTTCCAAAGGAGGTAGCTCATGTTGATGAAAATTAATGTCTACATTAACCGCATTCATTCCTTGAATTAGAGTTGCCACATCACTTGCATCTATACTAGAGGGAACCACAACATGTTGCAAGGCGGTTTGAAGCATACTATAATAATTAGGTGAATTTTGAATTAAATCCCATAGGAATATTTTTGCAAGAGTATTATTAAGTTGTTCAACAAGATCATACTCCTTCCCACTATTCAAAGGAAAATGAGGAGCACTAGGCAAGATGGATTGAGGAAAAGGAAAAGAGGTTGAAGTTTTTTGTTTTGGTTGTGGATTGTTTCTAGTGTTATATGTATGAGCAATGGTATTAAATAACTTTATTGTTGAAAAACACTATTCTTAGGTGGTTCAAGGGTGAAAATGGGTTTTTTTTAGTTTGAGGTTTTTTTGAAGGTGGATAAAGGATGAGTTGGGGTTGGATCACATTAACTTCTATTTGTTTCGGTTTTTTATAGCAAGCCTTAGTGGATGAATGTTGTGAGATGAAGTCCTCAAGGGATTCATCTAACATGTCAAAGTCATCACTACTAAAAGGCTTGAGGGTTAGGTTAACTTGGATAAAGAGATTTGAAATACTCAAATAACTATGCTATCTCCAAGTGGTTCATCCGTTTATAGGTGTTATTGTTTTGTTTTCTGATGAGTGCCAAATGTAATATAAGCTTACCAAACTATGAACTAATGCTAGAAATGAAAAGTATAGTAATCTAATTTTATCCAAAATTGAAATGAAACCAAATTAAGCTAGATCTAATGAAATGCATGAAACAAAAAATCAAATTGAAACAAAAATCTAACAATAAACTAAAACTCAGAAACTAGGTTTTTAATGCTATAAAATGCAATTTTAGGTCTGCATGGGATTAAATCACATAGAGAGGCGAATGAGTCCCAATTAGGGTTATTTAAGGGTTCAAATGCTATAAAACAATCCACAAAAAATACCCAAAAATCAGACAAAACCACTTGTACTAGGACTAAATTTCCTAGAGGGGCATATGAGTCCTAGATTAGGGTTCTTACACCAATTTCAACAAATTCTTAGTGTATTTTAGGTCTTCTGGTTTGAATGATGTCTAAACTCAATGCAATTATAGATTTCAAGTGAATATCAGTGATGCAAGATGCAAAAAATGCAAGCGATATGCACTTTCACTAATCCAAGATTTAAAAACCCTAGATACAAATTAACTAATGCAAGATGTAACACCCCGCTATGTAACCCTAGAGGATGACACAAACACAATTGAAGCATAACAATTTTTTTTTTAAGTGTAATAATAACAAGTAAAGTGAACTAAACTTAATGCATACATCCTCTAAGGTACGTGACAATGCTTACATTCGAATCCCATAACTTACAAAAGTGAACTAATCCATAGCATATAAATAATACTCATGAAATAAATAACATACATCCAAAGCATTAAACTCATCTCATTAGATACAAAGTACATTAAAGAATCATCCATATATTGCATTCATTCAATAAAATAGTTACACGACTCATTTCCAAAATGAGGATGATCATACAATAATGTTACAATAACAATGATACAAGCATCCTCCTCGAATGCAAATGAGGACTAATCCATATACATAAATGTCCAAATGATACAAAATAACATAAGAAATAGTACAAAGCAATAGGTACACATGAGGTTTCCAATCTAGAAGATCCTGCCATCACGAACATTAAATGGGAACCCAATGGTGTAAGGTGCACGTTCCACCCAACCAAGTGATACCTAAAGGCCCACCCCCCATGCTAGGAGATAGTAAAAGGGCTTCCTAGGGAAAACCAACAACCTCTAGACACAAGCATCACACAATAATATAACATACAAGAACAATACATACATAAGGTTACATTGCTTCTAGAGTAAAATAATCAAATATATCAACTGCACAATACATACTGTTGTCATACGAGAAGTGTCATCAATAAGTTGCATGGGTTACCCTAGCACCACTTTGTGCACTGGCCCCCATTGAGAGCCACTCCCCTATTGACAACACAAGGATCTAATCCAAAATAGAAGAGGCCACACATCTCATTCATAGTAACTCGGCGTTTAACTAAAACTTAACCAAGTACACTACCCAAGGAAAAACAAAGGGGATGAGCCATAAAACAAAACAACCCCCTCATAATACAACATCATCTAGAAGACTTACATACACAACTAACCATTTTAACCAACTTACGAGAACAATAGAAATCATAATTTAATAGGAAATTCAAGCAGGAAATAAATCTACCATTAGGATTTCCTAAATCCAATTTCCATTTCAAGAAAACAATAATAATGCAGAATAGGCAACGGCCATAATTTCATTTCTAGGACAATAAGGGAAATTGATGTTCGAACTAATTCCATTTTCCACTGTATTATCAAGATGGCTTTTTTTAAAATAATTTCGTGCATGAAATCATCGGTTTGTGCATTTTAAACTACGATTATTATTTTTAAATATATACATATAATTATATATATGTTATATATATAATTATACATATATAAATACTCCATCAGTATTTAAATGAGCTCATTTCAAGCTACCATGCATTTTCAGTTAGACTTAATATTAAAGTGAGGAATAGAATTAATGTATCATTGTTAATTTAAAAGCATTTTTGACCCAGCATGAATAGCATTTTGTAAAGGTGTTACTTATAAACAAATGCAAAGTTTTTTAGTGATCGAGACTATGGCTCTTCTGAGGTTGAAAACAAAATCGGAGAAGGATTATTTGACCCTTTAAAATTTCCCATTATGTTCCCTGCTTGCCTTCAACTATGATAGGTTGACAATGGAATGGAGAGTTATTTGAAATGTAAAATTACATTTTCAAGAAGAGTGTTGTAGATATGACAAGTTGTCAAAGGAATTAGAAGATGTTACAACCTCTACAATCTTCTATGTTCAAGCACCTTATCTAGCTGGGGATTCCAATATAATAGGGAGGTTATTTAATTCTATACACCCTACCACGTTCAAGTGCAACCATTGCAATGGATTGGCAGTAGAATTAAGGAGATTATTAAATATTTAAATTTCATTCCTTCAATTCTACAAATTGCACAATGAAGACACCCTTGTTCTTTTAGAATACTTGTCAACATGAACTCTGTTCTCCAACAATCAAGCTAAATGCATGTAAGTGCAGTTTAAACTAGTTTAATATGATTTCAAGGTAATATATCATTTATACAATCACCTATGCTATAGTGGTGTGGCATGAATGGTGGTACATGCATAGAGAGTATAGTTGACTAGCTATAAGTTACAAGTATTCTAACCCAGTAAGAAAAATGTGGCGACATCAATACTAAAGATTATGACAATACAAGTTGATACGATAGAAGATAATGTTCTGATACCCATATATGGCCTTGTGGTTCCATTTCATGTAACCGCCATCAAGGGTATTTCAAACCAACAAGTTGGAGGAAACTCTTAAATATGAACACGATATTCAAAGTATTGGGCAGTGTCTAAATACCAACAACATGCCAATCTTGAAATCCTTTTTCAGTGTTTCTGTTAAGGAAATTCCCTTTAGATCCAAGGAGTCGAATCTCATTAACCATGGGTTGTGTATGTTTGATCCCACACATGATTTAAGGCAATGAAAGGATCCAAAAAGGATAGGAGAGCTACATAGATACTCAATTCTCACAGTCAATCCACAACAAAGGAAGGATTTCTCTTGCTTTTGGCATAAATAAGATTCACCTACCAAAGAAGTAAACTCCCTACAAGAAGACTTCAAATTAAATTTTCCCCTAGGTTGGAATTACAACGAATAGAATCATCTATCTCAGAGGAACCACAATGTTCAACGAGATTAAGCCATATCAAGAGAAAATCTCCAATTAATGAATGCTAGACGGAGACACAAGAAGGGATTAATTATTGCATGTGACAGCTTCCAAGGCAGGAGAAATTGCAATAACAAACAGATTTAGTGATGCCAAGAAAATTAACTCCACGGTATGAAGAAATGAATATAGATACCAAGAGAAAGAATGGTATAGGGGTGGGGCTATAGAAACTTCAAATTCACTAGAGGATTATAATTTTTCCCAAGCCAAATAAATTAATTGGAAGAAAAAAATAAACTCTACAGGAAGATCTTTTCCCATACAAATGATATAAACCAAATCTTCTATTGTTTTCCCCCTGTGACTTTTATTGTTTAAAAATAATTCCTACAAAGGCTCTCAGATTTCACTATAAAATATTCTTGGGTACTCTATTTTTTAAAATCAATTTCTACAGAAGCTCTAAAGATTTTAAATTTACAAAAATATATTGAAGCTTCTACACAGATAACATATTCTTCTTGTACAGGCAATCTTTCCAATTTGCATAAAAATAATTTAAAGAACCTATTTCTGGATGTTTGAGGAAATGATGTTTGAAGTAGAGTTTCACCTTCATATTCCAATTTATCAAAGCCTCTTCCAAATTATCCACTTTTCCAGAAAGAAGAAAACAAAACCAAAGCCAAAATTTCCTGAGAATCTCTTTTTCCAATTTTCAACAACCTCCTCTCCAAAAATATCTTATCTCATTGTCGTGAAGTAGCCTCTTTCCTATTTTAGTTAATGCAAATATTCTCTTCGAGAATTAATTCCAAACAACATTGTTTAATTAATTTTTTCTAACACATGTCACAACTAAAATATCCTTTTAACCAAATCACAGATATTTCCTCTAAGATAATTACAAGATTTTTATGCATTTAATAATTCAAAATTCACATATTAACTTCTAATTAAATTTAATCTAATTAATTTAATCACTTTATAAAATAAATTTAATCACAAAGATTAAATCACTTTACAAAATAAAATAAATTCAATTAATTAAATCAAATATAAAGCTTCTAACAACTTTA
>VDFB02219848.1:0-12830 GCA_007258455.2 Sequoia sempervirens
ATTTCTACATATCATGATGAATTGAAAAATACACCTTAGGTATGACAAATCTCTGAAGGGGTTGTTGTTGATAGCATCTTAAATATGTTCAGAACTGTAATGATATGAGGCCCAGTGAGAGTTTACACAGTAATTTTTACTTCAAAAAACTAATGATACATGAACCTATTTAGGTTTTTTCTTGTTTTTTTTTTGTAGTGTGCACTTGAACTCTATATGAACCTCAGATCCATATAAGTTTGATAGGAATCTATAAAAATAGCCACATACTGCTCGATGCTATCCAACAATTTTAGTTCATTTTAGCTCATTTCAATTTCTCCTATAGAATTAACGCTCTATCAATTTCTTCGCCTTTGTAAATAAGTGCATCCTTATAATTTGATGCTTTTCTTGATTTTTTTTCTCTTGATTTTACAGAACTCCTTAATACTATTTTTGAGGTATATTTTGATATTTCACTTGAGGTACACCTTGGTGTTGAAAAATTTCTTGATATTGCGGATATTGGAAGTGTTGTTGTTGTGGATATTGAGGTGTTTGTGGAATAATGTCCATTGGTTGTGGATATTTAATGTTCTGACGTTGTGCATGACATTGGTGATATGTTAGATTTTGATTTCATTTAATTTCCTCAAGATCTCTCTCAATTTTATCTAGGGAAATTTGAAGTTTTGGATTCATTTCTTGATGGTAATTTTGAAATCCCTGATGTTGTTGCCCTATTTGATGTTGTGACCCTTGATAAGAGTAATTTGGGAAATAGATCAACATTTTTTGGGGATGTTTTGATACTCAATACCCTATCATAACATCACTCGGTTTATATTTCCAGCAGGGTCATACCTATGACCATGCGAGAGGTAGTAATATGGGTCTTTTGACTGCTATGTTTGCTTTTTTTTTTTTTTTTTTTAAGATGATTGATGTGGTGAGAAACTAACGGGGTGTTTCATTTTGCTTAAATATAAAGTTTCTCAAACTTCTTATGATGTCAGTTTGTGCACCTTCAATGTGTGTGAGACTAGGTTGAATAATTGGTGCTACAAGGCTTGGTTGTTGAACTAGAGTTTTGGTAGCCAAATGGTCATAAAGTGTAAATGGTAACAAAGAGGCAGCTGATATGAAATATAACCTGTTATGTTTTGGTTTTTAAATTAAATTGGCAAGCCGCCCAATCTGATAACAATATTCCTACAGGTGCCTTTGTTGTATACTTGGAGCCATGGCATGCTGTTGTCTTTGACTCTCTTGATTTGAGAAAGAACCATGTGAAGGTAATTTTACTTTTGTTTGCGAGATTAAGTAATTGACAGTAATTAGGAAAAACTTGTTAAAATTGTTGTTTGACATTTTAGGGTCTCACGAAATCAATTTGGGCCTTCTTACAGGAAGAGAGCAGAGCTATTGTTTTTTGTTCTATGAGCTCTGGGTTGCAGATCTCTTTATGAAGAGGGTCCAAGACAATGCTACCTGGTCATTGTTTTGTCCAAATGAATCTCCTGGACTAGCAAATTGCTGGGGTGAAGAGTTTGAAAACTGTACCTGACATATGAGTAGCAAGTAAAGCCTTTGTTTCCCTCTACTTAATTTATTTGTTTTAGTGAATCTGTTCTTGGAATGCATTGTGGCTCAAAGATTGGATAATTGGATCAGGGAAAGGCAAAGAAAGTCATGCAAGCCCACAAGCTGTGGTTTGCAATTCTGGAAGCTCAGATAGAAATAGAAAACACTTACCTTCTATTCAAGGTAAGTTAATATTTTCTTGAGGAATTTAGCTAATTTTTAAATTGCATTTTCATTGTTTGTTTGAAGAACTAATCCTATTTTGGGCTTCAGGATCATTGCAATAGAAAGAGAAACCAACAGAATCTTGGAGCAAAAAAGTCCTCAAACCTTTGCACTGATATTATCAAGTACACTAGCCCAACAGAAACTACAGTCTGTAATTTGGCATTGCTTGCTCTACCAAGTTTTGTAAGAGAAAAGGTGAGTTGAATGATAATAGCTTCTTCTCACTGCATTGAATATTTCACAATGGGACTTCTAACTAATTTAGGAGCCATTTCTTGCAGGGGGTTCTAGCTGAATCTCATCCATCTAAGCTTGTTGGCAGCGGGGGTTCTTATAACCTTTACTTTGATTTTGATAAGCTAGGAGAGGTCAATTTCTGATTTCCATTTTGTAATGTATTATTTTTTCTTTGCTGTATGGTTGTGTTGAACTTGTCTCTGTGGTTTTGGTTAATGTATTTTTAATCTTTTCAACAATGTAACAAGTCACAGCCATAGTTACTGCGAACCTAAACAAAATCATTGATGTGAATTACTATCCTGTGGAAACTACCAAACGATCTAACATGCGCCACAGGCCAATAGGCATTGGAGTTCAGAGTCTTGTTGATACATTATCTTGCTTGACATGCTAATTGATTCTCAAGAAGTGGGTGGTCAAACAACAATGAATTGGTTATTTCACGATTTTGGTTTCTCTTCATTGATGTTGCCAAGCCTTCCATATGGAAATGTAGAGGAAATGAAGCTTTAATATGAAAGAGCCAACAAAATTTTGTCCAACTATTAACTATGGTATACTCTGAAATAATACTTTGGAGCTAACCCCAGTTGTATTTTCAGGCCCTTCATCCTTAGGAACCACAGTGTCAGCAAGGAGCGATGAATAATTCTGTGTTTTTGAGTTACCAGTCTGTTCACAAGGTTTGGATGACTCTCCACCCATGCACTAATTTTCACCATAGTCCGTTGTTTGTACCATTCATTAACACCACTCTTCAATGCCACAAACCTATCTTCATCAGCGAAAGTGAAATTAACTCCTTTGCACAGACCATTGAACAGGTCACTCGCTTCCTCATCAGTTCCAATGGAGCTCTAAATTATTCCCTTCTTCTTGAGCAAAGCCACGTCCTCCACAGTCTCCATCAAACTATTCATCAGAAATACATACTCTAAAATAACGGTGAATTCTTTTTCTTGGCAGATGTCCACATCCATGAGGTTCCTGAAGATCAATTCTGTAGCATCAGAAAGCCATATCACAGGGAGAAACAGAGTATTTTTCTATTCGTCGAAACGGAGGTCCTTTGCTAGGGAACTCCCTTGTACGACTTAAACATCATTCCCCTCTTGTATAACTCTGTAGCGGAAGCCACGAGGTATTGATACTTAGACTCTTTCTTCAGTTTATGAGTTGTTGTATGACAATGAAGACCACGAAGATAACGATGGTGTCTGCCCTCTGGTACTGTAATATGAATATCCCCTGCCTTTTCTCCTTCACCGGTAATCTTCGACTCCTGTAGAATGAAATCATGGAAAAATCCCAAAATGTGGTTGTATTGCTTCAGATTTTTATAACTTGGGTTCTTCCTTCAAGTTTTTCCCGCGTTCATAATGCTCTTTTGGCGATTCCCCTCTTTTTTGCTGCAAGAAAGGGTGAGCCAAGGCAACTATACCATCACGAATCATTCTAAGCAGCTCTATCCTTTCCTTTTCTTCTCTGCAATTGTACTTCATTTGCAATAGCCCAAGGAGGAGGACTATGGGAACCTAATTTTCAAGCAATAGTAGATCAGTTAGGATATCTAATTGACAAGAACGGACCCGGTTTCTATTAAAAACAGGATCCGGGTTCCTTTGTGATTCATCACTGAGAAGCCTGAGAGTCTCTAGAATGAAGCATCCGTTCAGAGTGAAGAGCCACGCAATGATTTCTTCCTTACAGTATGATTTTACTTCGTAGCTTGCATCCTATCATCAACTCACTTTTGCTATAAATAGTTAGTCCTAAGAAAAGCAATTTTCATTTTTCTTGCAGTTTTTTCCATCCCTTTCAATATACTGCCAGAGTATATCTAGCTATCGACGTAACCATTGCACCTTGTTGAGGTGCAAGCGCTAGTATTGTAGAGGGGAAATGTAAATATTCATGGGGTTTAACTTATGGGTAAGAATATTATTATTAGGTAGAAAACAAAAAAATTAAGGTGAAAATAAAATAAAAATCAATATTAAAATAACCCATGTTAATATTGGTATTAAGAAATATTGGATTTAAGTAAAACAATAGTATTAATATAAAACGAAAATGGTAGTAGTGAATTAGTAAATTAGTTATATTAAAAGAATAGTGGGATGCAATGAATGCCAACATTATTTTAGTAATATTATTTTTATAAATAAATAACATTAGTGTTAGTTGATTAAATAGCAATAAAATTTGTATTGAAATTGGCAAATAAATATTATTGTTATTATTTGGGTTAAAAATTAAAGATAAGGTATTAATGTTAGATTGAGATTTGAAAATAATAATATTATGTTGGCTAAATACTAATCCTACTATTAGCTTATCATTTTAATATTAAGAATGACATCCCTAATGTATTTGATTAAATATTAGTATTACCATTATTCAATTATTGTTAAAGGATAAAGTCATCATGATCCTTGGAGAGGTGTTATAACACATAAATTTATTTTGTGAACTTTTAGCAAAAAAAACTAAATAATAAGGCTGCCTGATGCATATAGTTTATACACCATATCTATGCATGGTTATCATTCATTAAAGGTTTATACGTTTGTAGTTTAGAAAAGAAATAAAATAAAATGGTTGTGTTGTGTCCAAGGTGTAAAATCTTGAACATGACAGTTAGATTCCCAATAAAAAAAGAGTTTGATAAACTTATACCTTGAATATTATTATAATAGAAAATCTATTTTGAATCCAAATCTATTTTCCTTGATCTGTTATTTTGTATCTTGATACCTAGAAACTTTCATCATAGAACAAATCGTTTTCATTTTTTTTCTATTAAAGATAAACCTATAAGATAATCTCTCCTATACTTTCATTTCTTCAACCTACCTTTGCATAGACTTTTACCTTGTGCTTTGTTGACTAAACTCATGACTTCAAGGAACCATACCTATCATGAGATATCATTTTTCATACATCCATACTAGCATAATTTCAACTTACAGTATCTAACAAAAATTAACCTTCCATTATTCTTTAATGGATGTTTATGGCTTGATTCAGAATATTCATTTGAAACCACCATAACGAATAATGGTAGAGGTTGTGCTGTTCATAATTTTTTTCACATTTCGAAAACCTTTTCATGGTAATTCAATGTGCACATGGGAAGAAATATTAGAACTCAAGTTCGAAAGAATCAACTTTTCAGATGAAGGATAAACTAGAAGTCAATTTGAGGTCTCTTAACTGTACCATGGAAGGATTGAAATTTAATCTTACAATTTCATGGGTTGAGTAATATTCGTGACAGTAGATCGATTTAATCATGCCTAGTAATCGCTGGCTCTCTTTAACATGCTGATTGTGTATGTGAAAATCAATACTTGGGGCTTCCATATATTTTTGTTTTGGAGTTTTTACATCCGATTGTGTAAATCATTTTATTTTCATAACAGATCATAAAATGTGATCGAAAAAAAAATATTTGATAGAAAAATATATACATGATGAATCAAAGAAATTGCATGATTTGCCATGCGTTCCAGAGGATGGTGTAGTTGTGTAAGTCAGCTGTGGGATCGAATCATAAACAAAATTGCTGCTCCCTACCCTCTTTACCTCGACCGAAGATGTTAGTGTGCAAGATATGGGGTTGGCCCAAAGTATTTCCCAGAAATTCCATATCTATCTCGTCATGCATGTCACCCTCAGAGCTAAGTTGCATACGCACGCAAGGAGATTCATTAGGATATATCAAGTTTAGGTCCCGCAGAAGATAATGGATCGCGGATCTGCTGAAGGTAAACGAACTGGGTCGTTCTGATTTTATAAAACGAAATGGGCTGCTCGCGTTTTATTAAAAATCTAATTTTTTCCATTCGATATGATGTTGTTTACTGTCGTAGAATAATTATATTTTTTCGCTTTCTTCAGATTCCAGGCTTATCAGATCTGCTAGTGTTGTGGACAGCGCAAGCGTTAGAAGCTTTTGCAGTAGGTGAAAGCCAACTGAAGATCATAAGCGTATATTGAACTTCCATTTTCATGAGCCGAACAAGAAATCCATCAGTTGACTAAATAAAGCAGATTACTGCTGAGCTGGTGCGTTATGGCAGGGCGGAAGGCAAGGACGTGTTCTACTGGTTTCAGAATGCCACTGCAAGAGAGAAACGGAAGAAGGAACAACCGCAAACATGTAAGTAGTACTGATTACAAGGGCAGGTAGATTCTTATGAGTTTGTTATTCACATTGTTTTTTTTGACTAACCTGCCTTCTAATCAATACTACTTCATGTTTGTGGTTGTTCCTTCTTCCGTTTCTGTTGCAGTGGCATTCTGAAACCGGTAGAAAACGTTCTGGCCTTCCGCCCTGCCATTACGCTGCAGCTCAGCAGTAATCTGCTTTATTTGGTCCAAGGAAGGATTTCTAATGCTTGCGCTCTCCACAACACTAGTAGATCTGATAATGAAATGCCTGGAATCTGAAGGAAACAAAATAATAGAACTATTCTACGACAATGAACATCATATCCGCGTGAAAAACTAGATTTTTTAATAAAACGTGAACAACCCAATTCTGATTTATAAAATCAGAACGGCCCGGTTCATTTACCTCAAGCCGATCTGCGATCCATTATCTTCTGCTTGCCCTAAACTTGAAATATCCTTAGAACTGCACCCAAGGACGCTTCACTCACACAGAATGTGGTTACTTGCCCGCCGAATCTCCGGCAACAAGCTTCATAAGCATACTGAAGCTCCCAGACAAGAATTCCTCCTTTGATTGGATTAATGATCCTAAAACAAAAGGAAACATCAGTTTATTTTGTTTCATATAAGTTTACTAAACCCATCTCAGAGTATCTGATAACCATCCTTTGAACCTAATCAATCTATGCAGTGGACCCAAGCACATTGGATAAAACATCAGTCTATAATCATTCGTGGGTACTTGGAAATGAATGCAAATGTCAAGAGGATTAAATAAAATTTACCCGAGGAGGCCTGATTGAGAGAAAGCTCCAAGTCCTGACCATCACTGAATATGCTGACATTAACGGCGCCCCACATCACATCTATGTCATCATAGAAATTTGCATAAACTCTGTGGTAGAAATAGATATGAGCAGGAACAGCAGAATACAATGAAGAAGGCTGAAAGCACCCATGGCTGGGCCAACAGGATTACTGCCTAGATGAAATGTCCTTTCTCTTCGTATTCCTTTAGATCATGGGACAAAAGGACAGTTAGAGAATGACAAGAATGTGAGAAGGAATGGCCAAAGCAAAAGAATTTAAAGATCTTTAGAACCGCATAATCAGCCAGCTGTTTCGCCTGTCAGTATTGGAACTTAGCGAAGATGGGTGAGAGGGATGCAGAAAGCCAAGGTGACAACAAAAATAAGCGGACAGTAGATGCTTTCCAAATTCCCATTTTTTTTGGGTATCAAAGCATTTTCTCTGGAAGAGAAACTGAATGCATCGCCAATCTGGTGAACAGGGACACAATAAATTCCAACGCAGACGCTTCATATCCTCTCCAACCACCTGTCTACAGCACCGTTTAGTATAGAAGATAAAATTTTTACCAATGACATCCATTCTGTTATATTGAAATTTACAGAATTAATGCAAGTGATATCCGCTGGATTACAATTTACAAGACAATTGTTAGTGCTGTTTTCTTTTTCATGCTCCGGAAACAAGGGATTCTTTGGCTGTCTCTAATATTGAAGACCTTGATTTGATTGTCTCTAATCTTGAAAACTTAAAAAAAGAAAATGAATGGTATACATACTAGTATATATATATATATATATATGCTAGTAGCAGGGGCGACGCAACATGTAATATCTTAAATAAATTTTTTTTATAATTTTTTATATATTTTATTATAAAATTATTATAATAATTAATATGTCATAATATGATAGTAAATATGATTAGGGTAGGGTTAGAATTAGGGTTAGGATTAGGGTCAGGGTTTAGTTCGGTTAGGGTTAGGATTAGGTTTAGGGTTAGGGTTACCATTAGGGTTAGGGATAGGATTAGGGTTAGTGTTAGGGTTAGGAGATTAGGGATTTGGGGTTAGGGTTAGCATTAGTATTAGGGTTAGGGATATGATTAGGGTTGGGGTTAGGGTTAGGGTTAGGGCTAGGATTAGGGTTAGGTTTATTAATTTTGTTTAGGGTTAGGGTTAGGGTTAACTAGGTTAGGATTGCGATTAGGATTAGGATTACGATTAGGATTAGGTTTAGGGTTAAGATTATGATTAGGCTTATGATTAGGGTTAGGGTTAGGATTAGGGTTAGGTTTAGAGTTAGAGTTAGGGTTAGGGTTAGGATTAGGGTTAGGGTATAGTTAGGTTAGGATTAGGATTAGGTTTAGGGTTAGCATTAGTATTAGGGTTAGGGATATGATTAGGGTTAGGGATATGATTAGGGTTAGGGCTAGGGTTAGGATTACGGTTAGGGTTAGGATTAGGGTTAGGATTAGGGTTAGGATTGGGATTAGGGTTAGGAGTTAGGGTTAGGATTAGGGTTAGGGTTTAATTAGGTTAGGATTGTAGCTTTGATTAGAGTTTAGGGTGAGGGGGATTATGATTAGGGTTAGGAGTTAGAGTTTAAAGGATTTAGGAGGCTAAGATTAGAGATAGGATTAGGATTAGGGTTAGGGTTATGATTGGGGTTAGGGTTAGGATTAGGGTTAGGTTTATTTATTACTCTATCCTTTCTTTGACTCTCTATATCTCAACCCCTATATCTTTCCCAAGTTGTATCTATCTCTCCATCTCTCCTTTATATCGCTATCTGTGCCTCTTTCTATCTCTATCTCTCCTTCTCCCCCCCTTCCTCCCTATCACTCCTTTCTATATTAAACCCTAATTAAACCCTAACCCTAATGCTAATTAATCCTCAACACTAACACTAACTCCGGCGCCCACCCTAATCTTAACTTAGAACACCTAACCCTAAGCCTATTCATAATAAAATCCAAACCTAATTTTATCCCTAATTGAACACAAACCCTAATCCCAACTATAACTCTAAGATTTATCTCTAAACACTAACCCTAACCTAATTGAAATTCAACCATAATTGAACTTGAACCCTAATCCTAACTAGACTCTAACCCTAATTGAATAAAACCCATAACCAAAGCTGTAATTGTAACCTTGATTCAACCCTCATCACCCTAGCCTTAACTCCAAGCTTTATCTCAGAATTTTAATTGAGCCCTAACCATAATTAAATCCTAACCAATATGATAAAGTTAAGTGAATTTAATTTTCAACTTAAATCAATTTTAATAATACTAAATATATAAATAATAATGAATCTATATAAATTATTTATTAATTATATGATAAAGTTAAGTGTGAATTTAATTTTCAATTACATTATTTTTTAAAGATAGATATGCTAGTTTTTAATATATTAATTTTAAAAATGATTTTTTATGCGTAACAATAAAATTATTAATTTTCTTTGTATTTAATTTTGCTATTTTAAATTGATTTTAGATATGTAGTTATTATGATTTTGGTTTTATTTTACATTAAATTATATATTTTAATAGGTATGTTTGTTTACAATAAAATCTTTAATAGATCCTTTCATTTATAATATTTCTACATACACACATATATAAATTTTGAATAAAATAGAATACGAATGATTCTTCCTTTTTTGAAATGCTTTTATTTTTTAAAAAAGAATTCAATATTTTTTATGTTTTAAATAGATTAATTTAGAAACATTTTTATATGAATAGAAAATTTAGGATATTACCTTTTTATTTAATATTATAATATTTTACTGTATATAAATTAATTTAGAATTTGAAAAATAACAATTTTTTTCATTGTTTCATAATTTTGTTTTAGAAAAATCATTTTCCAATTACATCAAAGAATATTTTTTCTTTTTTCAAGATTTTCAATATTTTATAATTTTAAGTATATTAATTTAGAAGCTTAAGTAAATTTAGAAAATTTCTTTTATACTTAATTTGCTAACTTAATTTTCTAAATTTTAGAAACTTCCTTTTTATATGTAATAATTTCGAATGTAATTTTTAATTTTAAGCATATTAATTTAGAAACTTACTTTTATATGAAATAAAAAATTTAGAATATTTCTTTTGAGAGTGTGTTTGAATGTGATGAATTATAAACTTCTCGATATATAATTCAAAGATAATAATATTTTATTTATATTTTCATTTATAATATTTTAACTTATATATAAACTTAAAAAAAATCAATTTATATTACAATTTGATAATTTCATTTTCAATTCCTAATACTGCATGATCATTTTTAAAGAGATACATGTTTTTATTAAATAATACTATATCTTATTTTGATAATTAAATCTAAACCTTTTTGAAAGTAATATTATTCAACACAATATGCAGTTGTGCAATCCATGAAACCTATTCAATATTACATAGTTCAATATCTTCTTTGGTCTACAAAGTTTAAATAAATTAAGCAATATAAAGGGCTATTCTAGCATACAATTTTCTTATAACTTGTACATCGTTTCATCCATTCCAAGAATATTGAATGGAATGAATTTCATGACCCTTAGTCAAGCATGTTAAAAAGTGACCAAACTATGCAATGAACATTATAACTGCATAGCCGAAAGTATATGGTTTTCAAAAAAAATATATTAAAGAGCTTTGTTGGAAATCATCTGAGAGATTCAAATTTATTAGGGATTGGGGATTCACCACGCTGCTCATATGATCATAACTACAATATTTTAGACAAAAAATTACACAAAAAGCAATTAATGGCTTCAAGTACATATTGAATCAAGACAATACTGAGTGACAAAATTTTAAAAAGATGAACAGGCTGGATTAGTTCCTTGTATTAGTTTCTCAAATCTCCCATGTGACATTTGATAGGCTCCACCGCCTTTTCATTTATTTTTTTAGGCCTTATGTTTCTTTTAATATTTAAGTCTTAGTGACTTTGCAGCCATTGAAATTCATTACAATTGAAAACTTTCCGTTGTCTCTCCTTATCCAATGAAAATATTCTTTATGGCTTATCTTTTAAGAGAAAATTAGAAACAGAAAAAAAATACAAACATCACATGGGAGTCCTAAGTTAGTTAAGTTTAAAACTAAACTTTAGGAGAGATTCATGGGAGTAGAAAAGGTAAAAAAAAATGGTCCCTTAAGTTTATCTTCAAGTAAACTAATTCTTCTCCCTAAAAAGGGGGATATAGTTAAATAAACAAAAGAAGAAAACTCAGATTCTATAATAAATATAAAAAGGGCTCCACCAAATTATTAGTAATTCCATTAATTAAATTAGCAAACTATCAACTTGATTAGTGGAGTAATAAGGTGCTAGTATTTATTATTAATTAATTAGCCATCACTTTCTTATTTTATTTAGTAGGGTATAACTAAAAGAGTAATTATAAGAATGGTGATTAAATTACTAATGGATTCATTAAGTATTTTAGTAAATATTATTTCTTTTAGTTTAGTTATTAATGATGATTCTATTAATCATTTAAAATATATATATATAGTAAAAAAAATGATAGTGGGTTTTTCCCTCTTGCAAAATTGGGCAAAATCGCTTGTAAGGTCTTAATAGTTTTTTTTTAGCACAATATTGGTATTAATATCTTGGGATATTAATAATTAGCCGATAGGCTATTATAGGTGAGAATTCAACAGGAAAAGTCTCATGTCTGATGCCGGCAGAGACTATTTCGATTGGATTCTCACCTGAGACATCCCATCGGCCGATCAGGAAGCTTGGTGAGATCCGACAGTAGAATTTATTAGCCGATAGGGTAGGGAAATCCCATCGAAATTGTTTTAAGTGGTTCTCGAGGCAATTAGATCCTAAATGATTCAGTCGGCAACGAAGATCACATCTAAAGCATAGTTTTCACTTATGTCATTAAGGCCTGCGTATCAAACACTCTCAACCCCTCTTCTAACAGTAGGGAAGACCTCCATGCTAGGCTGCAGATCTTCTGAGAAAGCATTAAAAACAAAGGATGGTCACCCATCCCCATTATGAAGTTGGTGAGATCGGATGGCAGCATTGATTATTCGCTCTTTAAGCAGGGTGGCTTACACGGCAAGAAAAGAACTTTCTTAGACACCTACCTAGGAAAGAAGCTCTGGAACAGGGTATTGGCATCCATCAAATCGTCAAGGACGTCTGTTCTATTGTCCTGCAAAATGAAAAGTAGAGTTTCTCAGATGGTATTTTTTTTGAGTGAGAAAGAAAACCTGAGGGGTAAGGTAGAGACGCCTTCATCCTCCTTATGCTCATCCACTGTCATCTCTCACATCGTGTTTAGAATTTATACTCTTTGTTTACACAATTTTTGCTCTGCATAATATTTGATGACACATAGGTAGTTTACACATGCTTCTCCAACTCTCTTTAATGTTGGATCCCCAAGGCCCCAGGTATGTGCCTCCTATGCCTACGATTTTTGTACATTTTCTATTTTGAATTGGTATTTTGAAATGCTTCTAGCAGTAGCACATTGTAACTTCTTTTGAATTAGTTGTTATGGAATAGGGTTTACCTGAATGTTTTATCCATCAAACGGCTTGAGTTGTTTTTGCTTGCAACTAAGATCTTTGGAACTTTGAATTGATCCTTGTTTGAAATAACGATTATTTTTGGGAAACATTTTTGCTTGACATACCTAATTTTGGGAAACATTCTAGACATTCAAGGTTGAACTTGAAGCATTATGGTTTAATTTATACTGTTTAAAGAGGCGAGTCCCTTTTCTTTTCCACCCTTCTATTATGTTATAGTGGTTCAC
>VDFB02219849.1:0-15974 GCA_007258455.2 Sequoia sempervirens
TCAGAAGAGAGAGTTGATATCATGTATCAAAACATTAAGCATGCATTCTTCCATCCAGCGGAGAAGGAGATGATTACTTTTCTTCATTTTCATTTGCATAACCATATCATGGTGTGGAAACCAAGAAGACCAAGGATGTCCAGTTTTATGTGGAGGTAATGGATGTGGTCCAAACTTTAGGAGGGGTAAGAAGGTCAATATATGATCTTGATGAATGATAGAAGAGGGGTTGGTCAGAAAAACCAGGGGCACCTAGTCATGAGTAGGGACCTATAGGTTAGATTGGTGAAACAAAGCACCAAGGAGGTCTTACAAGGAAAGGCCTAGAGCAGGTACATACAAGGAAAGGCTCCTGCCTGCCTGCTCCTCTTCCTCTGTTTGAACCTCCTTGAGGTCCTCTACCCCTGTTATATCCACCTCTTGTAGATGTTTCACCTCCATGCTTTGTGATTTTTGACTCTCCTTGGTTTCTTTGGTCATTGCCTCTACCTTGGTAGCCTCCACGCTATCCTCATTGATCTCTTTGATCTCTACCTTTGCCTCTACCCTTAGAAGTCCGATCTTGCTTCCTCTTACTCCTCTCTTCAATCTTTAATGCCAATTAATAACATTGGTGCACTATTTTGGGGCTTAAGAGAACCATCTCCTCTTGAATGTTCCACTTCAAACCATTGAGATACCTTGCTACCTTGATACTTTCATCCTCTGTGATATTGGACCTCATGCAAAGTCTTTGAAACTCCTCAGTATAAGAACTCACATCCTGATCTCTTTGCCTCAAACTCTGTCTCCTCTTATGCAACTGAATTTCATCATCTTCAGGTAGGTATGCTTCTTTCACCTTGGCAACCATTCCCTTCCAAGTAGAGATAGGTTGCTTTCCTTCTCCCTCTCTGTCTAAATGAATTTCCACCATGTTAAGGAAGAACCTCTTAGTCTTGATTTAGCCACCTTTACCTTCTGTGCTTCAGTGACTCCATCACACTCAAAATGGTTTTCCATTCCCTCTATCCAATCCATAACTAAATCAGCCTCCATCTTTCCACTAAATAGTGGTACTCCTTCAATGCTTTCAAGAAGAGATCCTCCTTCAATATGGGGTCAAGTTCATGGATTCTATCCTCCTCTGCAACCTCTTCTTCTTTTGCTACTCTTCCATCAAACCACATAACATTCAGTGCTTGCTCAAGTTGGTCTAACTTCTCTCTCAATACCCTATTGTCTTCCTCTGTTTCTTCAACCCTCTTGGCCAACTCAGTATTTGTCACCATGATACTAGAGCCACTAGACTTTGTCTTTGACATACAAGATCAATCCCAAATCTTTTGCTTGCTCTGATACCAATATGATAAGGAGAGGGGTTGGAGGAATCAATCACTGATTCCTACTCTAGGCCTTTCCTTGTAAGACCTCCTTGGTGCTTTGCTTCACCAATCTAACCTATAGGTCCCTACTCATGACTAGGTGCCCCTGGTTTTTCTGACCAACCCCTCTTCTATCACAAACTCCAACCACCAAGTCCACCTTGGTTCATTGCCACAACTCTTCCTTAGCCTTTACACTATACTAAAGACCAATCTTCCTCAACACTCCATCAACTCTTGCGGGGGTAGTGATAAGTCTTAAAAGGCTTCAAACTATCCTCCAAAGGTGTTTGAACAACCTCCAAGACTTTAACTTCCCATCGCTCTCACCAATCCTTTAGCTAGGGTTTGAAAGGCTAGTAGCCCTTGAGCCCCTATTAGGTCTCCTTCACCTACAAAACATGTTAGAACTCACAAATCTCAAAAGGACTTCCCACTCTTTTTCCAAGGTTCTTGGTTCACATGGACAACACTCAAAGATTCTTGAGGTCTCAGCCTTCCACTATCCGTACAAAGCTCAAACATGAAATGGAGCAAAAACTAGGGTTTTAAGCCTTCCCTTGACAGTTAGCAAACTTCCAATTTGTTTACACACCAAATGGAAAGATGGAGCCTCCTCCTTCATGTAGTAACAAGGTAACACACCACCCTACCTCCTCCAAGAATAAAATCCTCAATGGCTTAGCACCCCTACAAGATTTGTGACCTGCACAACAAGTTTTTCCTAGCCGGACCTGCACTGGCTCGCCTAGGGCATCACTTTGCTAGCAACTCCTGCACTCAAACAAAACCTACCAACTAACATATGTACAAGCATGGTGTCTAGGCACTGTTTCCAAAAGGCCGTATGGTTTGTACGGTGGAAAAGTGCTCTAGCACCCCATTTACTCAACACTGCCTGTTTCAGGCCAGCAAGCACAAAGAAACCAAAATATTTACAAAGAGACAAGAAAATGATTGAAAGAACTATCTAAAGGCTACAAAAAACTTGTACTAGATTTATTCTACATCCTACACACAACATAGAACCAGATTTAATCCATTAGAGCCTTCTTTCAGACCAAAAAACAAAAAATTTCACTCAAAAAACTGTTTTCCTTCAATTTCCAACAAAACAATCTGTACAAACGTACTTTCAACCTTGCACAAAGGTCAAGGAAACCTTTAAATATGCTTTCCCAATAGTTATTTTTCCAATGGGCCCTTCTTGGCTGCTCAAACACAAAAGGAGCATGTTTTTGCAAAAATTGTCAATAATTGCAAAAACCTCCATTCCTAAACTTTGGACTAGAACCTTTTTGTTTCTCACCCATGGTCAACATGACCTTATTATAAAACATCATTCCAACCACAAAAATTCTTGAAGGCATACATCTAAGTCATAAACTCATTCTATACTTCCACATTTTGCCTAGTGTGCTCTCTATTGCTTCCTAGGTGCTCCTGCACCAATGAAATTAAGAACAACAAGAGAGGAACAGGAAAAATAAAATCAATACATAGTTTCAAGGATTTTTCAAGTGAGTAAGAGAGCTATGGGAGCAACCTCATCAAAAATATTTTGAACTAGAGTTTTATATACCATTTAGAGAGCTTGGTTTTCATGGAGTTCCTTTCAAATCCTCTGCTTTTATTGTTCCTATGGTAAATTTTTTGGTAGAGTTGGTGGAATTACCTTTCTTAGTAATCACTATTACTGAGATTGAGATTGTTAACCTTGAGAGAGTAGGACTTGGGGAAAAGGGATTTGATATGGCTATTGTTTTCAAATAATTAAAGCGAGATGTATTCCATATGTACGCCATTCCTGAATCTTCACTTGATGGCATCAAGGAATGGATGAACTCCATGGATATAAAGTATTATGAAAGTAGAATGAACTTGAATTGGCAACCAATTTGTAAGACTATTACTGATGATCTAGATAAATTTATTGAAGATGTTGGTTGGGAATTTTTGAATATGGAAGCTAGTGATTTTGATTCTGATAATTCAGAAGAGTCAGATCAAGGATATGAACCCTCTAATGTAGAAGAGGAATCATAATTAGATTTCATACAACCACCATCAAGAGTGTTACAAGCCAGTCAACAAGATGGAGGGAATTCTTATATAGGATAATTTTCAATGTTGTAGGTACCGGCTTTAATACCAACTACAGTAGCAGCAGTGGGGAAATTCCCTAAGCGTCAACATGGTAAGAAATTTTTCCTTTAGATGCAGGATTCAAAGCACATCAACCATGTGGCTTAATTTATATCATAGTTGTACCATGATCAGACACTTTGTACATTCCTCTACTCTTCGTACATCAAGTAATGCCCCCTTTGCTGTCATTGATCACCATCATATTCTCCTTTTCTGATTATTTTCTCTATCATCTTTGGTATAAACGCGGCTATTATATTTAACTCAAGTGAGGAAACTTAAAAATCATAATGATAGGCCAAAGAAAGAATATTCAGTCTTTTCATGGTAAAAGACCTCAATTTAATCTTTGTATCATCCTCAAAGGTTAATTCCATTGTCAAACCCATTTATTGCATATCTTAAACTATGACAAGCGTTTAATAGGGTTTTGAAGAATAGGCCCATGACAAGTTAAGCTCCATCATTTTTGTGTCATTGTATCTATTTTGCTCTTATACATTCCTTGCAGAGTGATACTTGGTTGTCATGCGCTAACTCAGTTGGCTACTAACAAAGCTCCTTTTGACAGATCATCTCTTCTTCTCATATTAGTTGTCATATTTTACATTGTGTTTTGGCTTTTCCTTAAAATTTGTCTAAAGGGGTCTTTTGTTTTCAATGCGATTGTCCCGAGTTATTGCTTTTTAAAAATGATAATCATATTGTTTAAAGTTCACGTTGCATTACATTATTCAAACTCAAAGCATTACTTCAAATTAAGTATATTTTGTGATTGAATAATTTGTTATTTTATTTTTAGGATGTTGGTGAGAGAAACACGCTTAAAGATGTAACAAAGGGCAATGGATATCGGTGTTTCTCTTGCAATACAATCCTTGATGGCTCTGATAGGGGAGGTATGAAGAAAATTACTAAATTTCAATTTACATTCATTGTTATAGATGAACTAGTTCTAGTGAAAAATCAAACCATTATTGATTAGTAGTTTAATTCCTATTCGGATGGTTTATACAGGGCTCGAGCATGCCTGAGCATCGGCGTACAAATATTTCCATCGAGGAGAGTGATCGTCAGATGGCTGTAAGTGATTAAATTTTGTTAAATATACACTTTATAATGTAATTTCTATATATTAATTCTCTTTACTTCATTGTAACAGTTGAAACTTGACCAAGAGCTAAATCATAGGAGGAGCAGCAGGAGCACACCTCAACAGAAACGGGTGATAGATTTATCGCCATCGGGTCGCCCAGGAAAGGGAAAGAAAATTGTATTTGAACCAGAGCATGGAGAGAAATGAATTTTGAATGTAGAGCCCTTTGTTGTATGCCTACATGGCAATTTTGTACATATTTTGTATTCGATGTATTTGACATTGTATGCCTATATGGCATTCTCATAAGCCTATATGGCTTTTTTGTAACTATATTTTATACTTATATTGATATATATTGATGTACATGCGTACATGGCTATTTGATTAATACAAATATTTTTTATCGATGGTGTCCATATTTGCATTATAAATTCATGGTTCAATAGATATGAGTTACATGTATTCAAGTGTATACTTTACAACTTATGCACATGTATACTTTTTGACTTACGTTGGAACATCGAAAAGTGTGAAAATTTGTGTTTGGAAGTCAAACGTAAGCCAATTTTGCAATTCTTCGGTTCTTGCATACTCGATCTTATGGACTTATTCCTTCCTAGCACATATTGTGAATATTTCTCATTTGGTGCAAAGACAAATTCTCATTTTTTTGAACCACGTTTTTCTTGTTTGCCTTCCACACATAAAAATGTTCACACTTTTCAGATTGATCAATGATCAATAATGGTCGATTGTAAACACTTGACATTTTATGTTTTGAACTTTAATTTATAATTTTGTAGTTTATATTCATAACGCGATTACATTGCATTGCACATCTTTCAAACTCAAAGCATTGCTTCACATTGCATAACTAATAACTAGATGTTGATAGATGAAAAATTTCAATTACAATATAGTTTTTACAAAGTCAACCTAAGCGTTATGCAATTACTTCACATTGCATAACTAATAACTAGGAGCAACTTCTCCAATTGTATTTGCTTGTCATGGCATTCTATGAGACCACATTTCTTTGAGGCATTTTTTCAAACAATTATGTGTGACTTTTCACACACGCCCATTGCAAATGGGGACCCCTAATTTTGGCTTTTTGCTTTTCGGCCGTTTGTTGTTGTCTCTCTTTTCTGCCGTTTGTCTTTCTGGGATGTGCCCGCCGTTGAACCTTAACGTGAAATTTGGCCAAGTCTAAAAAATTAGGGTTTTGAATTTTCCAGCCAACTTGAAGTCAAATGAAGTGAATAACTTGAAATTTGAGACTAACATTGATGTCAGTGTGCTTCCAACAAGCTTCCATTGAAATTTCATCGAATTCCGGCTACTTACTATTTTAAGTAAGTGTGCAATTTGGGGTGTTCTCCCAGCATTTCTCGAAGTTTTAACAGTCACACTGCGTTCAAAGCACATCAAGCTGCTCGCGTGCAAAATTTGAACTGAAACAGACAACTTACTATTTGTAGCAGTTCAGCTTCCGGAGTAGATTTCAGGGTTTAGATGTAGAGTTCTTCGACGCATGTTGGGTGATTCTTTTTGGGTTTCTAGAGACCTTCGTGATGGTGTAACATGCAAAGTGAGATAACGACTTTTAGAATTTAGTCTTCCAAGGCTATTTTTTAGGGTTTGCATGTCAAGGTTCTCTTTGCATGTCAGGTGATTCTTTGTGGGTTTTTCGAGACCTGTGTAGTGGTGTGACATGCAAAGCGAGATAATCACTCCTTTAGCAACTTACTATTTTTAGCAGATACATTTTGGCGGCCGCTTCCAACACTTCAGAATCGTGAACTGATCGCAATGCAACAGAAACAAGGACAAACGAAGGTCATTTGATACACATGCAAGAACAATTAGGGTTTCCAGCTTTGGGACCCAAAAAGAGGCGTAAAAGGTCAGAATTTTCAAAAACTGATGTATACCACCGCGATCAGCATCTCTCAAGCTATCTGCTGATAAAATTTGAAGGCAAACGGAGCACTTACTATTTATAGTAAGTCATTTTGGAAACATGCTAAAAATAGAAAGTCAGCATAAGGCGCCAGTATGAACGGGCAAGTCATCCGATGAGGAGCGCGCTATTCAAATTTCAAGAGAAACGGAGTTGTGGAAGTCATGAAACTGGGAAGTTATTATAAATAGTAGTCCACCTCCAGAAACATGCCAAAGATAGCAGGTCAACATAGGGTTGTAGTGTCAATAGGTCAAAGAGATGAAGGAAACTCCTTGGCGCGAATTTCAAGTCAAACGGAGTCATAGAGGCTGGAAAATCAAGTACTTACTATTTTTAGCAAGTGCATGCAATCATCAGGTGTTTGTATCTCAATCAAGTCCCGAGGTTTGAAACAAAGCAAAATCAAGCCTTCTGGAGCCAAAAGTCAATTCAAAACACAAAATTTGAAGAACTTTCTAAAAATAGAAAGTTAGGGCAAACCAGCATCAGCATGAACGAATCACCCTAAATCTGGAAAGAACATGAAATTCGCTAAAACTGATAAATTTTCAAGTCCAGCATCCAAATTCGCTTTAAAAGGGCTAAAGACAGATGAAGATGCTCCTAAGTCTGGAAAATTGGAAGCTCACAGGCCTAAATGAGCCCAAGCTTGAGAAGATATGGCACGAAATTTGTTCAAGACTACTAAACTGGAAGTAGATGACCCCAGATGCGCCCTAGCCTGAGGAGACGGAGGTGAAAATTTACTAAGTATTACAAATCTGAAGTACCACCTCCCAAGTGTGCCCCATCTGCTGGAGGAGTGAAAATTTAGTGAAGGCATTGAAAATGAAAGTATAGGGGGTGAAATGCGCCCTTGAACTTGAAGTTAGTGGAAAATCTTCTAAGTGTTGCAAAATTGGAGGAGGATCTTCAAAATGTGCCCCAAGCTAAGTGGAGAGGATAAAATTCTTCTAAGTCTGGGAAATTTGAAGGAGGCATAGAGAAATGCACCCTTGAGGTTGAAAATTGGTAAAAAAGTTTCTAGCTCCCCAAAATTCAAAGCATGACCTCTTAAATGCATCCCAAGCTGGAGGAGTGGGTTTTAAAATATCTAAGTGTTGAAAATTCAAAGCATGCCCCCTTGAATGCGCCTTAACCCATGAGAGGCTCCAAGAAATTTTCCAAACTGGAAGCTCAGGGTATGATTTGCGCCTGGCTAGGAAAAGGTTGAAAATATATTCTAAGTCTTTTAAATTTGAAAGTCAACCTCCTATATGCGCCTGGACTTGCCTGTGGGGCCTTGAAAAATACCAAGTTCCAACACTTGATGTAGAAGACCTCATTTGTGCCCTTGGAAGAGAAGATGAGTCTAAAATATTCTAAGTACTTGAAAATGAAAGCCCACATGCTAAAATGCGCCCAAGTTTGAAAGGTGCCATGAGGAAATTTTCTAAGTGTAAAAAAAATAAAAATTAGAAGCTCAAGCCCCCATTTGCGCCCTTGAAAGAAGATGGAGTAAAGAGTTCATTAAGTGTTACAAATTTGAAGTACCACCTGCCAAATGCGCCTTGACTTGTGGAAGGTTGAAGAAAATTATCTAAGGCATTCAAACTTGAAGACCACCCTCTTGTTTGCGCCCAAGGTCATAGGAAGAGTATAAAATATTCTAAGGCTTTTGAACTCAAAGCACAGGGTCTAAAATGCGCCCTTGAGGTTGAAAATTGATAGATAGAAAAAAAATTATAAGTCATGAAAAATGAAAGCTTAGGGGTGGAATTGCGCCCAAGACAAGAAGAGGGAGATTATAAAAGTTTCTAAGTCACTTAAATTTGAACCTTGACACTTCATTTGCACCCCCAAGTAAAAGCTCAACCATGAGTTTGTGCCCTCAAGAAAATAAGTATTTTCTAAAGTGAGAGGAGACCCTTCAAATGCGCCTAAAAGTTAAAGTAGAGTGTGACATTTGCACTTAAAGAGGAGGAAAAGTGTGAAAATTTGACTAAGGCGTTAAAAGATTACGGCTGAAAGTTCCCCCCATCAAATGCGCCTAGACTTAGAGAAGCTTATAGGCACCCAAACCTTTGAAATTATTTCTAAGGCTTTTAAGCTAAAAGCTCACACATTCAAATGCGCCTTAAGCTGGAGGTTTGAAGTTTAAAATTATCTAAGTGTTGACAAATTGAAAGCTCACATGGTTATTTGCGCCATCATGGAAGAAGTGATTTAAAATACTCTAAGTGCTTAAAAATGAAAGTCCAACACCCCAAATGCGCCCAGAAGAGGAAGAGGACTTGAATAATATTCAAAGGCATTAAATAGTAGGTGAAGACCAGGCATCAAGGCGTTGAATCCATGCAAAAGAGGAAAAAGACAAAAGGTATCCAATGCAAGGAGGAAAAGGACACAGTACACCCAATTGAAGATAAGAATACATGCATGCATGATGAAAAAATACAAGGCATCTAAAGTGGAAGTGGGTCCCTTTGCTGCAAGTTGTAGAATATTTCAAGTGTTTAAAATTTAAAGCTTGACCCCTTGTTGGCGCCCAAGGTGAGTTTGATGTTGGAAGAGAATCTAGGCGTGGGAATTTGAAGTTAAATGCCTCATATGTGAGGATGATTTCCTTTTGACATTAGAAATGTTTCTAAGTGGGGGAAATTTAAAAGTGGACTCCTCTATAGGCACCTAAAAGTTAAAAATATATGAGGAGTGTTTGGATTTGAAGCTGGACCCACTTTATGTGCCTAAGGAGTGGGGGATGATGAAGAATATTTCAAGGCGCTGGAAATTCATTGCTAAAATGCTTCCTATTAAATGTGCCTAGACTTGAGTGATGGGGTGATAAAATATATTTTTCCTAAGTATAATATTTTCAAAGGAGGGGAGGCCTAAATTTGATGGAGAAATAAAATTTTTGGAGGCAGGGATGAAATTGATGATAAATCAGAAGGTACTAGCCTCATAAATTTCTCATGGTCAAGCAAAGAAATTTTCACAGGAATGAAGAATGAGTTTAAATTTGTTGAAAATTATTTTTTCTAAGGTTCAAAATTCAAAAAAAAAATGAACCCCTTCGTTTGGAGACACATGAATTCGACAAATTCTGAGGAAAATTTTATTCTGGGTACTAAAGATCTTCGACGAGGAGTGGATTTTAAAGTCTTCTGCGCTTTTCCAAGGCGTTTAGGATGGAGATTTTGATGGGCACCAGGTTAATGAATTTTCCTAAGGGGAAATTTTAAAAAAATTCTAAGGCAAAGAATAAAATGTGTTGTGGACATAAAAATGCCTTGGCGGATGAATTTGAAGTTGGATGCCTAGATAATTTTTGATCAAATTCTGGATGAAGGCATTTTTCTCGAGCTTTAGTCAGATGAAATATCAGAGTGAAGTACGCTAGGCAGAATGCAAGATGGGTTGGAAAATTGGCTAAGGCATGAAGAATTTGAACGCAAAGTTGGCTAGTGAAGACGATGAACCATCCAGAGTTAGAGCGTGAAAATCCTGGTGAGTAAGTTGAATTTATATTATGAAGTGTTCTAATACTCTTCTCCTTGCTTCTTTTGCAGGAGAAACATCAAGACCAAGCGGTGATGATTTAAAGTGGTGAAGAAAGAAATCCAAGATGACATTCCAACCTTGAAGGAAGAAAGTTGCAAGAAATGGCTAAGTGTTGAATGTTTAAGTTCAAGACAAGAAAATATTTCTAAGTCTAGGATGAAAGAGAAGATGAAGACCCAAGTGTTGAAAATCATCATCAAGCAGAAGAATGAAGTTGTCGCCTTGAAGTTAGATTGAGAACATGCTTGTAGTTGAATTTATTTGATCAAGTCTGCAGTCAAGAAAAGAACAGTGTGAACACGTTTCAAGGCGGGAATCTTTTGGATGGTGGCCATTAATGGCTCATTTATTACCCCACTCCTCTTGGTGGCGGTTTTTAGGGTGAATCTTGTTTAGGGCTGAGGTGGCACGATTTGGGCCATCCAGTCGATTGTAATCTGAGTTGTTCGTTGGACTTGGCTAGCTATATAAAGGGGTATGCCCCCTCATTTGTACATTCATGAGACAGTAGAATTAGAGTAGCAGTTAGAATAGAGAGACAAATTAGAGGTAGCTTAGTATAGATTGATAGAGTAGTTGAAGAAGAAGGAAATTTTTTTCCTTAAAACTTTGTAAGAAATTGTTGTGAACACTCTCCCAATAAAAATTTTCTTCCTACTTTTTCGCGTGAACACCGAAAAAGGGAAAAATCAATGAAAAAAGAAAAATCCGATTTTGTAGAACCAAAAATCTGGAAGCTTCTAAGCTTGTTAAAAAGGGGTTCGGATGGGTATTACTGTATGATAAAAAACGTGATTATTCGCAAGATTGTAATAGGTTTTTCACTGGATAATAAAAGTATTGGATGGTTGCGATTTGGTGGATGTAGCCCAGATTGGGTGAACCACGTTAAATTCTGTGTTACGATTTATTTTGTGCATGTTTTAGTTTCTCTGTTTGGTTAATTAAATCTGCATTTAATTGTTAGATCTGCCATCTCTAACCCTAACAGATAAATGTCTACCAAAGCATTTTGTCAAATAGTTCAAGTGTTGCCTTGTTGCTATGGCTGAAAGCCTAAAAGAAGTGCTTTTGAACAAGCTATGCATGCTTGGAAAAAATCTATCAAAAGCATAATAGTAAGCAATATCACTTAGACCGAGCGATGAACTCTTTGAAAAATGCCTCAAAAATGAGGTCTCATGGTGATGGAATGCGTTGTAACTTGCATTCCATCACCACATAATTCCACATTCTTTGGACATTTTCAAAGAGTTCACTACCTGTCTATGCTAACACATTACTAAAAGCCCACATGTTTATCAAAACTTTATCAAGCAGTTCATTGCCTTTAGCTGCTTTTATGGCTAAAAGCCTAAAGCAGTTGCTTCGAACAAGCTATGGATGCTTAGAAAAAAATCTATCAAAGCATAATAGTAAACAATAGCATAGACAAAGGGAATAGTATTTGTTTAAAGCATAATCAAAAGAAATGTAGTCTCATGGTGGTGGAATATCAAGCAGGAGTTTGCTTCCTTGTTGCTATAGTTGAAAGCCTAAAATAGGTGCTTCAAAAAAGCTACATGGATGCTTAGAAAAAAAATCTATCAAAGAAAACATACTAATAAAAGCAATAGCATAGAAAAGGCAGCAAAAGCCCATTTTGAAAAAAAAGCCTCAAAGGAAATGTAGTCTCAATGGTGATGGAATGCCATGACAATCCATAGCAATTTGCTTGTCATGGCATTCATGTTACCATTTCCACACCATGAAACCACATTTCGCTTTGAAACGGCGAAATTTCTGCTCTATACTAACACATTTTCATACATGTCTATCAAAGCATTTTTTATCAAGCAGTTCAAACACCTTCTTTGCTATGGCTAAAAGCTTAAACCTTTCGAACAAGCTATGGATGCTTGGAAAAATCTATCAAGCATAATAGTAAGCAACAATGCGATGCAATACAAAGATTGCCAAACCAATCAACAGGCCCATTCAAACTACCACAATTCAAGTTACATTAGGCCCATATCACTGAGACACAGCCCGAACAATAGGAGGAATGCCCTATTTCAACATACTTACATAGGCCCTTAAAGGGATGCGATGCAGTTGAGCGTGGCTGGAGTGATTAGCATTAATGCAGGTGCAAAGAGAGAGGACCATTCCTAAGCGTAAACATGCCTGGCCCCAGACCGCGTTGGAGCAGGTCTATTTGATCCACCTGAGTTCTGCCCGAGGAACAAAAATTTTTGCAACTTTCCACTTTGCTTCCATCTAACACTTTCTCCATAAAACTGAACACCACGGGAAAACCACTCCAAGATAACAAAAACCAAGAGAGGTTATTGTAGAGGGGCCCAGCACAATCTCATAGGATTAGACAAGAAGTTTCTAAGCGTCACAGTGTCCGAGTAACCTCATGCTGAAGTTTGCACCCATTTTGCCCTTTAGACCCTTAAGGGATCGATCCGGTTGAATGTAGCTCGGAGCGATTCTGCGTGTTTGGGTGTGAAAGAGGACCATGCCTAGTGTAAAAATGCCTATTTGAACGCGTTGGAATAGTCCATTTGGTCGCACGAGTTGCAGAACGAAAATTGCACCACCTTGCAACTTTCCATTGCTTCCATTTGACACTTTTTCCATCAACTGAAAATTGGACACCACGGGAAAACCACTCTGAGATAACCAAAACCGAGAGAGTTTATTGTATAGGGGCCCAACGTGATCCCATAGGATCAGAGAAGAAGTTTCTAAGCATCATGGTGTCCGAGTAACCTCTTGTTGAAGTTTGCAGCCATTTTTCCCCTTGGACCCTTAAGGGATCGATCTGTTTGAACGTAGCTCAGAGCGATTCCGCATGTTTGGGTGCAAAAGAGGACCATTCCTAGTGTAAAAATACTTATTTGAACACGTTGGAACAGTCCATTTGGTCACACGAGTTGTAGAATGAAAATTGCACCACCTTGCAACTTTCCACTGCTTCCATTTGACACTTTTTCTATCAACTGAAAACTGGACACCACGGGAAAACCACTCTGACATAACAAAAACCGAGAGAGGTTATTGTAGAGGGGCCCAATGTGATCCCATAGGATTAGACGAGAAGTTTCTAAGTGTCACAGTGTTTGAGTAACCTCATGCTGAAGTTTGCAGTCATTTTGCCCTTTGGACCCTTAAGGGATCAATTTTGTTGAACGTAGCTAGGAGCGATTCCGCATGTTTGGGTACGAAAGAGGACCATTCATAGTGTAAACATGCCTATTTGAACGTGTTGAAACAGTCTATTTGGTCACACGAATTGCAAAACGAAAATTGCACCACCTTGCAACTTTTCACTGCTTCCATCTGACACTTTTTCCATCAACTAAAAATTGGATACCATGGGAAAACCACTCCGAGATAACAAAAAACAAGATAGGTTATTGTAGAGGGTCCCAACATGATCCCATAGGATCAGACGATAAGTTTCTAAGCATCACGGTGTCCGAGTAACCTCATGCTGAAGTTTGCAACCATTTTGCCCTTTGGACCCTTAAGGGATCGATCCGGTTGAACGTAGCTCGGAGTGATTCCGTATGTTTGGGTGCAAAAGAGGACCATTCCTAGCGTAAAAATTCCTATTTGAATTCGTTGGAACTGTCCATTTGGTTGCACGAGTTGCAGAACGAAAATTGCTTGCACTAGACGACCAAATTTGCTTGTAAGTGCTAAAACACTAAATCGGGTGTAACATGCAAACCAAAATGAATCTTTACAGGATAAATACATTTTAGGGTACCCATTTTTGGCATTAAAAACATATATCAATTTTAGATAGACTTGTCTTGGAACACATGCCTGCTGTCCCAACTTCTTTGCTTCTAAAGAACCCCAAACATGCAGTGAGTTTTGCTTGTTTTGTGTGGTTTTTTCTTAAAGAGGAACTTAGGAGTGATGTAAATGGTTGTAATTAGTCTGTATGAATCTGAATCAAGTCTTTGGGGTGAAGGGTGAGCCTAGGTAATCAAAATCCTAGTGTGATCAGTAAATTAAGTCTCTTGGGGACAGTGATACATTGGTCCATGGTTGTTCTTTCATCCATTGTCAAAAGGTGAGACTTTGGGGTCTTGTAGAGGCATATCATAGTTTCCTAGATTCAGTAGTTTGAGCTTAGTATAGGCTTGTGGGTGGATTTTATCTAGACTGTCCTACCTTTCAAAAATCTATTGTCCCACCAAAACTAGGCTTGAATAGCCCCCTTTTCCAAAGCAACCCTATTCAAAACTTATCACCTGACCATAAAAATTTCTACAGTATCTTAAATTGTTCCCAAACCAAGTATTTTCCAGGTTTTAATCTCCTATGACACCCTCA
This sequence comes from Sequoia sempervirens, assembly GCA_007258455.2. Taxonomy (NCBI): domain Eukaryota; kingdom Viridiplantae; phylum Streptophyta; class Pinopsida; order Cupressales; family Cupressaceae; genus Sequoia; species Sequoia sempervirens. Next base: position 14,459 of record VDFB02219849.1, read on the forward strand.
ACACGCTCAAACACAAAACCCTCACAAAATTGCTCCAAAAACAAGGCCCTTTTGAAAAATTGACTTTCACACACTTCCAGAATCTTCTCTTTGACTTTTCACCATTAAATCATCATTCCTAAACACCTTCAACTCAAAAACATGCCCCTCATTAAGGTAGATCTCCTGCTGCTACACTTTAAGCATCATTTTCATGCAGTTTTCAATGTGAAATCTCGGTGTACACCCTATCATTCCTCCTTCCTGTACATTATTTTGTTAGATCTATATTATACATGTAAGGATTGATCCATTTCACAAGTCACAACAACATTATTTCATGATATGGATCAAATATCCGATAGTAAAAATTGTTCCTTGACCAAACTCTTCATCCTTTCCCATATAGAAACTTTTGCCAACCCTCTAACCATCCTATCATTCTGAAAACTAGTCCACCATGTTAGTGTTGTACCTCTCAACTTTTTCTTAGCAAACTTAACCTTCCTCTCTTCTTCCATCTCTTCAAACTCAAAATAGTTTTCTAAGGCATCAAGCCATCCTAACACCTCTTCACTATCCATCTTCCCCTAATAGATAGGCAACTCTATGTGACTCTTTCCTCCATGACCTTGTGATGCTTTCAACAATCTTATGAACTTCATTTCCTCAGGGTCTTCTATCTCATTTGCTGGTTGTCTTTGAGTTACCCGCACATGCTCTTCTTCTTCATCATTGTCTTCTTGTTCTCCTTGTTCTCCTCGCCTATTTCTCTCAAGGCTATTGATCCTAGCCTACATAGCTATTGATCAAGGCTATTTATGGAATGAAAGTTGACATTGCCATGAGTTATGATCCTAAAGGGTATATCAGTAAAATGAGGGTAGAGAGGGGTAGATCTCATATCTACCATCATTTCCATGCATCTAATGATGTGACAAGGAACCTCAAAACTAATAAGGAGGTCAGAGAAAGGAAAAGGAAATGGATGTTCATGGTCCAAACAAAATAGAAGAGGATAAAAATAATCATGCTTATGTTATTCCTTTGCAAAGTACACAAGTCCCATGGAAATGATGGAGAAGATGTTTGTTTCCATGGCAGATGGGAATTTTTCTAGCATGATGAAGTTGGCAAAGCAAGAGAAAAAGGGATGGAAGTGGGCTAACTTGTTCAACAACAAGCCTTGTCAATAGAATCATCAGCACAAGTTGCTCACAGCCAATCAATGCAAACTCTTGATGCACCCTTGGTTGATTATTCAAAGAATCCAAAAGAAAGGGAGAGTGTGCAAGAGGAGACTAGGAAGAATGTTCCTAGAGATGAGGAAGTGAACTAACACTTCCCTTCTCCCCAAATCAATCAAGGTGATGAACAATTTCCTAAAAATAGGCTAGCAATTAATTTTTATGATGAGAACTCTGTTCCCAATGATGTCAAAGTATTAGCTTGTAGCTAGTTCATGGATGATGATACCTTTGTTACTACAAATGACTTTAGAGACTTCATCATCAAAGTGAAGAAAAATGAACTTAAT
>VDFB02219850.1:0-12245 GCA_007258455.2 Sequoia sempervirens
TTTCAGATATTTCTTTTAAGCACATTTTCTTTTTTCTTCGTTTGATTTCTCCGTCAATTCCTCAATTGGCTGGCAGGAAATGAAGCCTCCAATGGGTTTGAGAATTGTAGTGGCGCTGAAGCAAGATGTAGGATTTTCACTTGCTAAGACCTTTCCCAAGAAACCAAAATGACTTAGAATGGAGATAGGTAAGATTTTTTTAAGGTCTTTAGACTCGTGTTAAGACAAAATAGCGGGTTAACCTCCCGAGACGAGTTCAATCGCTAACTGGATGATGACAAGAGGAAAACAACCTTAGTCCTTTTCAAAAATTTATGCAAATTCCAGCGGAAAGAAACCACGTTGTGAAGATTAAAACCATCATCACCCCTTTCTCAACGGGAAAAACCCTAAAATTCTTTTTGCCCATTCCAAACCAAAACCACTTGAGCGAACAACTCAAGGGACGGAAACGCCAAACCAAAAACCCAAAGGGCAACAACCAAAACCAAAATGAAAGAAAAAACAGAAAGCAACGAAAACAAAAAAGAACTGTGAAAGCAAACCTAATCTAATATATTACAACGTAGGGTTTCTGAGAGAACCTAGGTTGGAAGGCCACGTTGAGGAATCTCCTATCATCCAAAGAATGGGATATCCCTCCCGCTCTTTTGTTCGTGAATTTAAATGCATCATCTCCTAGGATCTTAGAAGCTTGATAGGGGTCCAACCATGATTTGTCGATCCATCCGTTCATGACCCTTTGATATTCAGCCATACCTTCCAAAGCTTCATTCCTTTTTTCTTCCAATTGCATCAACTGAGATAGCCTTGTTTGAATCTGGTCTTCTCCCCAATTGACCTCTTCGCATTCTTCCTCCAGGACTTGTTCTAAGGAGGTTTTACCCATGGCACCTATGTTCTCTGAGTAGAAAGCTTCGTAAATGGGTAACAATAAGTCTCCGATGGGGGCACTTTCTGTCTCTTGCTTTACATCTTTTAACATAGAATCTCTGAACGTCCCTTCATTCTCATTCCTACTTGAATCATTTTCAATCAACACTCCGGTGAAGGCAGGCGTATCTTCCTCCCCCTCCGAGCTTTGCAACGTGAGGACTTCTTTCTTAACAGGCTTGTACGTACCCAAATCAGTTTCCACAAACAAGATATCCCTGTTTTCGCCACACTCTGTGATCATCAATTTGAGCCGCGGTGTACTTTCAATTTTTATCTGATTTGGAACTCCCTTCCAAGGCAACCACATGTGGGAGAAGTCAGTCGCAATGTATCCATTCAATTTTCTGGACCAATCTCTGCTCAATAGCATGCCATAACCATCCGGTATATCCACAACTGATATGTCGATGCGACTCTGAATTCTGGGGTCCGCCGCTAGCTGCATATGAATACCATTTAATTCCCCTATAACTAGAACTTCAGACTTATCCAGCTGAGTCACTTTCTTGTTGGTCTGGAGCGGAATTATACCCAACGCCTGACATACCTTCAAAGGCATGACATTACTTGATGCACCGGAATCAATCAAACAATTGTGTAGTAACTTTCCAAAAATTCTAACTGAGACTAGAAACGGGGCTGGCTCACCCCTCCCTTGATAAAATACCACTGGCTTCTTCCTTTCATCTACTGAAGCATTCTTCTTTTCATCCTTTTTGTCCACTGAAGCTTGATTGTCTTGAACAACCTGTCTTGGATTTTGCGTTTGCTCTTGTTTTTGCTTTTGCTCCGCAGGAATATTGAATCGTTTCTTTTTATCTTCGATCCATGACTTTTCAGGAGCGTTTGAAGAACCTTGTACCATACCTACGAAATTTTGAGGCTGTTGCGGAGCCTCCCAAGTGTCAAATGGAGCGTGAGGCACCTCTTCTACCATATTTGCACTCTGCATAGGACGAGACTGTGTGTTCACAGGAGGATTCCTTGATGCACTGTTTGCTTCTTGTGATGTACTCCTCGCAACGGGCGTTTCATACACACTTCTCAAAATTGTGTCTCGAACCTCTGAAATCTTCATCAACTCATGTAAGGGGAGACTAACCTTCATCCTTTTGAATTCTTCTAACACATAAGAGCCAAGTCTTTTCACGTCCTCTCTAGGAAGACTTTCCTTTTGTCTCTGCTCAGCTTGATGAATTGGCTGTTGAATGACTTGTTGTCCTCCTCCGCCTTGCGTTACATTCTGCCGCCTGTACTCTGGAGAATCTCTAGGTAAACCTGGATTATTGCTTGCGTTGGGATGTGGCGGAGTTGTAAAATTATTAGGAGGTATTGATGATGTCAGAGGTTCACGTTGTTGGTTGTAATTCCTCTGATACACTTTGGGTGTCGTTCCTCCGGATGTTTGAAAAGCTTGTACCTCCCTACTTCCTTCTACCAAGACGCTGTTGTTGAGAGGTGGAAAAACATAACCATCTCTATGAAGAGGTTCTTCTGGTGATGCATATGCGGCGTGCACTTCTGACGGTACTTGAAACTCTGGCATCCCCACGGGAGCGTTTGATGAAGCTGATGGAAATTGGTGATTAACTGGCGGGGGCGTGTAACTCTGAAACTCAGGCGGAAAATTGCAATCCTCTATTATCAATGCCTGATCATATCTGGGTGCTGGGACTAATTCATATCCTGTGATTGGAGGACTTTCTGTGGCCCCTGTATTACTTGCTTCACTTTTGAGAATACCAGCCACAACTTGGAATTCGTGGCACTGAAGTTCAGAGTGCTGGTTCGTGTTATGTAACCTACACCATCCTGACGAGGTAGTTTCGGCCATATAAATTCTATCTGCAGGACGATTTTCGGAAGGTGGCGGATTGTCCAATGGCGATGGGACACCTCCATTGTTGGGCCCAGTATTCCAGGACCCCCTCTGAAATCCTTGATTGTTATTTCTATACCCATAATTGTTTTCATGATTGTATCCTTGACGGGTATCTTGATGACTTGGAGGATTATTGTGGTATCCTCGGTTAGCACCTTGGCGTGCCTGATAGTTTCATGGCATAGTTTGCGTCTGATTATTTTGATTTTTGAGGTGAGTCACCTCAGCTGACAGCCTCTTCACTTGTTCTATCAAATCTTTCATTTCATCTTTCTCCTCTGAAATTTTCATTAGCGGCACTATGTTTTGGAGACAAACAGGCTGTGGGACTTGCGTCTGGGACAAAGGCATCCCAGGATGGAGAACTAACTGACTTGATGGTGCTTGAACTTGATAAGCTGGCTGTGGAATTGCATTTAACGCCGGAACTTGTTGATTCCATGTTGAGCTGAACATTGGCATTTGATTGTTTGTCGTAGCCAGGCCGGTGTAGAGTACGGGCCCAGTTATATTCTATCCTAAACCTTGACTTACTTCAACAGCTTTAGCGTAAGCTTGATTTATATTTGCTGGAGTGGGGTGAGATCTTACGAACATTGCAGTCAAAGGATCAAGTGCTGAATAGTAGCTTTCTCGAGCGTCATCAATGACATAAGGAGTGCGTAACCTATTGAGGGCCTTTTGGAACCTATTGTTGAATGCATGAATGGGCTCTTTGTCTTGTCTTCTCACTTCTGCAAATTGACGATAAAGCTCTACAGGGGTGGCTGGTATACCAAACTTTCCGATGAAGGCCTCCTTCATCTGCTCCCATGTCCTTATAGACCCCACAGGTAGGTGAATGAACCAAAAATGAGCCTCTTCTCCCAAAGAATATGGAAATAGGCGGCAAGCCACGTCTGCGTACCCAATCTGCCTATTGCGTAGGTGACCTTCAAACATCTTGATATGGTCCTCGGCCGTGTAGTTAACATCATTGGCAATGAACTTAGGACAAAAATTTTCAGGATTCTTTGGCATCTCATGGTAGTCTTGAAACTCTAGCGGAGATGGGTTGGTAACCAACCATGTAGCACCGTTTGGAGCGGGTTGACCTCCTTGCTGACCTCCTGGTTGACCTCCTGGTTGAGCCATTGCTTGAATTGGTAGTCGCCTTTGATATACAATAACTTGGGCTGGCTGTTGCACAACAGCTTGAACTTGTCTTGGCTGAGCAAACCTCGAAGCACTAGGTGGAGTTTTGAACAAACTTGAAATTTCTTCTCCGCTTTCTTCGCTTGACTGAACTTCTTTGCTTGAATGAACTTCTTTCTTCTTCCTTGATCTCGTAGGTAGCTCTAACTCCACAAAATCTTTATATGAACTGGGCGTAGACCTCAAGATTCTCTTCAATTTGTCTGGCGAAAATGAAGTGATATGATCCAGGATGTAGCTGATTGTTCCTTTTAGTGACTGCGCGCGAGATTCTTCAATCCTGAAAGAACACCATCTTGACTTATGATAATTTTCCCCAATGGAACTTTTCGTACTTCAAGCCCTTTCTACTTCAACACAACTGTATGCTGTAGCTATTACTCGCGTTCGCCCTCCTTCTAGCGCCAATTCTGTTGAGCGCGTGGAGGAGGGTAAAAGATTCTCTAGGATTGTCTCCACAGATAATAAAACTTGATAGAATCTGGAGTTCAACTGCTCTGTCGTTCGCGTTCAGCCCTCCTTCTAGCGCCAATTCTGTTGACGTGGTTTTTGAGACCGCACCAACACAGAATAAAGTCTCCCAACGGTCGCTCTATCCTCTCTTGAACAGTGTTCAAAGATGCTAAGATTGCGAGTAAGATCATGCTTTCAACTCCAAAGGTTCCTTTGAGTGCTTAATAGCTCACTTTGGCTCGATGTGATATTGTTGGTATGTCAAGGGGACTTACACAATTGTTCAACGGCTAACAACAAATAGTAGACTAAGGGCTTTCGTGTGATTCAAATGATTTGGCAGGTGAGCGCAAGTTTCCTAATTCTAACCGAAAATGAACTGAATTTAAAAGGGTGTAGGGCCTAAGAAGTTTATGTTCTATTCTAAATGCAGGATATGTGGAGCTTCATTTCAATAGACTTCAACCGGATTTCACCTAGCCTCCGTCGGACAGCCTCAGTAAAATCGGTGCAATCTTCAAGGGAAATAGCAAAAGATGTTCAAATCATTTAACATACATACACCATCAACGACGATATAAGCATGTAAACCACAACCGGTTAAACACAAAATAATCTCCAAATGACCACGCAAGGCTAACTTATCATCAACAAGCCGCTTAGTGGTATGGAATAAAGCGGCTATCTCAATAAAACACCACACACCAAAAATAAGCTACTTGCATGAATTTAAGCTACTTGGATACGAAAGGAAGAAGAAACCTTGCTAGCATTTCATGACAAGACGAATCCCATCATCAATGAAAAGATCTATTATCATAAAATGTGTTACACAACAATCTCCTCAAAAGTTTTCAAAGGGAAAACTTTCTCTCTTCTCCAAATTATGCAAAAATGCTCTACAATGCTACACTACTAACTCTAATACTAATACTCTCTCAGTGTCTACTACTCCAATGTCTAATCTAATTCTAATCTTCTAATGCCTTACAAATGAGGGGGACTCCCCCTTTTATAGCTACCCAAGTCCCAAAAGACGGCTAGGGTTACAATCAATAGAGTGGCCAGAATCGTGCCACCTCAGCCCTAAATAATATTGCCCTAAAAACCGCCACAGAGGAGAGGGGTAATAAATGCGCCATAATGTCCACCATCATCCTTCTAGAAGATTCCATTTGTAGACGCGTTCACACTGTTCTCGATCTTCTTTCTTGGCGTTGTTCTTTGATTTCTTCCACTTGAGGGTCTTCATCTTCGTCACTTTGAGTTATACTAAGTCTTAACACTTAGCCATTTTCTTGTAACCTTTTCTTCGAGATTGAAACTTGTAACTTTATCTTCCTTCGAAGGTGGTAACATCATCCTGCTTCATCACTTCAAGTCATCGCTTGATCTCGACATTCCTCTTGCAAAACAAGCGAGGAGAAGAGTATTAGAATACTTCATGATATAAACTTAACTTACTTACCCGATTTCATAAGCGGATCATCGAAGGAAAGTTATCTTGACAATATTAACTTAATCAGATTCAAGAAATTCATTCCACCTCGGGCCGGAGCTCGGAGAACTCCTCGATTTTAATTCATATTTATGGCTAAGAAAACTATCTTCACGGAGGACTGAAGCAAATTTACCTAGGCAGCTCCTTTCAAATTCATCGTCTGGAGGATTTCACCTTGAAAACACATTTCCTTCACATTTGCCTTAGAAAATTTTCAACTTTCCCTTAGGAAATACATCAACCTGGTGCCTACTTAAAATCTTCATCCCAAAATTCTCGACAAGCTGTGGAAGACCTTAAAATCAACTCCTCATTGATAATCTTCGATACCCAGAAGAAAATTTTCTCCAGAACGCACCGAACCCATGGGTGCACAACGAACGGGTTCATTTTATTTCTCTGAATTTTGAACCTTAGAAAATTATTCTTTCAACAATTTTGTCCTCGTTCTTCGATCTTCTCTGAGAATTTTGCTCTGACTTGGAAATTTTTATTAGTCCTGTGTAGCTGGCATTCACTGACTTTACCTCAGGCAACTCTGTTCACGCTTCAGGAAAAATCCCATCACCTCAGAGTCTAGGCGCATTTTCTAGAGGAAGAAAATATTTTGCCTTAGAAAAAAAAAAAAAATTTAAATCACTTCGAAAATTTTGCCTTAGAAAATTTTATATCCAACTCGACCAATTTTGCCTGTGAAAATACCAACTTCACTTAGAAAATTTTATTCCTAGAGATGCCTGGCACATTTTATTTTCTAGCCACCACCTTGGATTTTATTCCACACTTGAAATATTTCATCACTCATCTTTTATTTCATTTTACCATCCTTAAGGCGTATAGCACACTGAAAGAAAATCACGCCCTATCATTTATCTTCACCACCACACACTCTAGACTTGAAGAGGAAAATCACGCCTTAGAAAATATCCTCAACACCTTTTAGCATTCACACTTTTGGCGCATCTAACACTTGAAAAGGCATAACGCCTAGTATCTACCAAGCTCTCACCACGCCTTTGGAGTATTTACTAGCCTTTTACTACGCTTTAATCACATTTCACCCTATTCACCACCCTCTATTCACTTATTACACACCTCAAACTAGGCGCATTTCCATGTAGGCAAAGGATGGGCGCATTTTGCTTGTGTAGAAGGAATCTTTTCAACGCCTTGACCTTGTGACTCTTGAGCTTCTCCACGTTTGTTTTCACATGCCCTCTTTTGGGCGCATTTGATGCCTTGTGAAGGATAAAACTTGGCGCATTCTTCCTATGGAGGTGGATGAACTTTCAAACGCCACCCAACAAGTGGCTCTTCACCTTCTCAGTTTTCGTCTCTACATGCCTTGTTTTGGGCGCATTTTGCCCATGTAGGAGGATGAAAAAGTTGACTTTGCTTTGACCTTGAAACTTGGGCGCATTTTTGATGCCATGAAGGATGAAACTCTAACCACGTCCTTAGAGTGACTCTTCACATCCCTTTTCCCGTCTTCACATGCATGACTTTGGGCGCATTTCAGCCATGCAGGAGGATAAAAACTTTGACTTTGTCTTGACCAATTTGCTTTGGGCGCATTTCAGCCTGGGTGAAGGACGAGTTTTGATACTTAGAAAATTTTCATGCTTGGCATCTTGAGTTGGGCGCATTTTGCTATAGGAGGCGGATGAAAACTGTTGACTGCTTTGACTTCCTTGTCTCTTGGGCGCATTTCACCCCCTGAGCAGGATGAACTTCATACTTAGCAAAATTTTGAGCTCCAACTTTTCCTTGAGGGCGCATTTTAGCATGTGTACTGGACGAAGTTCAACACTTAGAGAAATTTCATGACCTCCAGCTGAGATGGGCACATTTTCAAGGAAGTGAAGGATGAAGTTCCAGACTTAGCTATTTTTCCCTTCCTCTGCCAGCGTTCATGCCCCTGCTATTTATAGTAAATCCTCTGAATCTCAAACTTTGAAAGCTCAGATTGCCTTGAAATTTTGACCACTGGACCTTCATGACCTGGTTAGCCTGTTGACATTGCCATTTTGAGCTGACTTACTAAAAATAGCACATTTTGAGAAGTGTTTTGCTATTTATAGTAACCTCTCGTTTTTGGTACTTCCACAGCTCCGATTAGCTTGAAATTTTAATGAGGCGCTCCTCACCACGTGACCTGTTGGCTGACACTGACGCATGCGCTCAATTTACTATTTTTAGCCAGTTTCCAATTTGACTTACTATAAATAGTAAGTGCTCTGATCGACTTGAAATTTCACCAGCAGATAGCCTGAAGAACGCTGATCGCAGTGGTTTACATCGGATTTTGAAGATTTTGACTTTTGATGCCTATATTTAGGCTCCGAAGCTGGAAACCCTAATTCACTTTGCATGCGTATCAAATGAACTCTGTTTGTTCTCATTTCCGCGACACTGCGATCAGCTCGTGATTCTGAACTGCTGGGAGGTGGCTGCCGGGACACACCTGCTAAAAATAGCAAGTTCCTTACTGAGTGAGAATCTCCGTTTGCATGTCATACCATCGCGAAGCTCTTGAAAAACCCATCAGGAATCACCCGACATGCAAAAGAAACCTTGACATGCAAACCCTAAAAATAGCCTCGGAAGGCTGAATCCTGAAAGTGGTCATCTCGACTTGCATGTTACGTTGTCGCGAAGGTTTCGAAAAACCCAGAAGGAATATCCAGACATGCAAAGAAAAACTCTGCATCTGGACCCTGAAATCTGCCTCGGAAGCCGGACTGCTAAAAATAGTAAGTTGCCTGTTTTCGCTCAAATTTGGCATGCAAGCAGTCTGATATACTCTGAATGCCGTGTGATTGTTGGAATCTCAGAAATGCTGATGAATTGCATGAAATTTCACACTTACTAAAAATAGTAAGTACCTCAGAATTCGATGAAATTTTTCTTTGAGAATGCTTTGAAGCATACCCGACAATAATGTTGATAAGTGCCATTTGTCACCTTTTCGACCTCGGCTGACCGGGAAGACTCAAACCTAATTTGAGACTTGGCAAATTCAGCAAAGCAGGGCAGGAGCGTCCCCGGAAAGTAGACCATCGGAAAAGAGGCGAATGAGAGGAGAGACCAAAAAAAACAAAGCCAAAAGACCCGGAATGGAGCAAAAATTGAGAGTCCCCATTTGAATGGGAGCTGATGTGTCGAAAAGGTCTGGCATTTTAGAAGAGTTATGAGTATTTCATTGATGTGCAGTTTGCTGGTCTGTATTTCAATTGATGGCATTTCATATCAGACTTGACTCATTCCATGTTATGCTATAATTCTTGGATGCCTATGCTTCTAGTTTCATGTGCATTCATTTTGGAGGGAATAGAAGCATTTTGGATGATGATATGAACAATTCAGGGGAATAGAAGCATTGTTTTATGTTGCTGGTCTGATTATCTCAGTTTGCTAGTCTTAATATCAGACTTGGTTATTCTCTTTTCATGCTATATTTCTTTGGTCTTTCAACTCACATTTGTGATCATAAGTATAGTATAATTCTTGCAGATTTCTATTGTAAATTCATTGCAATAAGCTCATTGTAAGACTGTAAACAGTAGTACTGTTCCAGCCATTTCATTATTGCATTTACTTTGTGTTTAATTGTCACATTGTAACCCCTGGATGGTTTACTACCAGTGTGGTAAAAAGAACTTGCTAATTCTCTCATTGTACTTATTAAAAAAGTGGTGAATTCCCACTCATGAGTGGATGCCCACCGCAGCAGATGAATTAGTTGAATTGTTTGTAGTATTCCCCCCACTGTTTAAGTGTTTGAGCGGAAATCTTCATGGCTGGTTCACCGCCTAAGTTCTTTCATTTTTGTAATAAGTACTCAGCCATATGTTAGCACCTCACCTTCAAAGGGATCTTGTGTGCACATTCTTGGCATTGAGTTTTATCATTTACTTCCAGCTTAGTATTTTAAGTTCAGATTATTGCTAACAATCCCATCACCATAAGCTATCACCTCGCCTTCAATAGGAACTTGGTGAACTTTCTTGGTGAAGGTTACTTTCAAGTTGTATATCTTTTGGGATCTAATGCTAACATTTGGCGTAGTGCCGGTTTGTGTTGTGGAAACATCGAGAATTCAAAGGAAAAAATTAAGGGGTATATTTCAAAAATTCTCAATTCCAAAGCTCCTCCTCCTCGTCACTTAAGCTATAGGAACTCATACTAGCACTACAAAAAGAAAGTAAAATTTACTATTTACAACATAAAATAAGGACTCAAGACACAATAATTTACCTTATGTTTTTCTTACTCCAATTCAAACAAAGCATGGAAGTAACAAATACACAAAATTTGCACTCCTTGTTCAAGTTATCTAGGACTCCTAAGACATTATTTGATTAACTCAATGCAACTAAAAATTAAACAATATCACTAGATGTGCAAACACAATTTTTTTTAATTTATGAAAATAAAAAGAAACCATTTAGTTTAAACTTTGAAGTACAAACTTGAAAATGGAAAGATGAAAAGAATAACTTTGAAATAGAAATTGCAAATATGAAGATAAATGATCAATGTAGTGTCAAAAATTTCCCTTATAATTTCACACTACATCGTGTTCTCACTTTAGCCTTCTGATATAGAACACTTCAATTACAAAATGCTAAAACTTGAATCTCGTACTTTTGGTAATTTTATCATAATTCAAGCCTTTTAAATCCGAATTTTCCAAGACGGGAGCGCAACACACAGATGTCCATGCAATGCATTAGCATCCCACAAAAAATCATGATTGCACAGGTTGTTAGAGCGTTACCTTCCTATTGACAATTCGGAAGTAATGCTCTTGCATGTAGTCAAACTAAGCAAAAACAATTTGACTTGCCTCTTTTGCACTCAAGTTGATTTTTCACATTCGAACATTGAAATTTTGAAACTCTTGATGAAACCCTATCATTTTGCAAACAACAAGCTAGATCAATATTGTGCATGTCATTTTCTTGAGCATTTCTTATCACAACCTTTGTGAGATTGTGACAAATGATAAGATTGAGGCAACAACATTCTTCTTGGAGGTTGGAGGAACTTCTAGGGGATTTTGTTCCAATATTATTATTCCCTTTCTCCTCATTTTATCATTTTTCTTGCTTTCATTTGAAGATCTCAAGTGTTAGCATAGTGTACTCGTTGTTTTGTATATTATTGTCAATCATACTTTCATTTCAAAGCATTTAGACTTTTATCTTCTCATATTATCAAAATCTTGGTTGTCGTGGAGGTCAAAAGACGTGTTTCTTTTCTTTTCATTGTTTTTAGGTTTGTTTTTTGGAGAAGAAGCTTTACTCGGTGATACATTTTCTAACTCTCCTTTCAGTAATTTGTTCTTTTTTATTTTGAATATCTAGACAACTAGTTTCATTTTCATTTTTGTCATTTTAAACATTTTGTGTGTTCTATAAATTCACTATTTTCATTTTGTACACATATGCATCTTTTTAGACCTGACTATGCTTTTTGTCAAGCCTCTAGACTAGAAAACATAATGACATGAGGATGTCTAGGCGATGCATTGGTGTCTAAGGCTGAGGCTTCCCAAAAAATACTATAGGTTCCCTAGGATTAGTACTTTTCATTATTGTTGAAATAAGTTTGTAATTTATCTCCTACAAAGAAATATTTTCACCAATATGTTTAGTTGAACATTTGATATTGTAATTCATAATTTTTAGTTTAGTTATAAAATTTGTAAAAAGAATAATCAAAACAATTTTAAAGTTGTCAATTCATCTGAATGTAATAAGTGGATTTATTCTCAAGAAAAGTTAGTCTTTCTTTTCAATAATAAAACTTCCATTCATCACAAATGGGAACTGAGAAAATCTTCTTCCTCTTCTCTTTCGGTGATTGTAATAGAGGATGGGCTAGAGTTTTTAGACATTTTTTAAGTTTAGGGTTTGGGGTTTGTTATGTTTTTTTTTTAATATTTTTAATGTTGCAAGGTTTGTTATTTTTAAGGATGTAGGGAATACCTTGCCATCTCTAGGATAGTTGAGGAACATATGGACATCCCCTGATCACCTAGAGGATAGTAAGACATCACATGACATCCCCTTAGAGGTGAATATCCATGCATGTGCACAATTATCTTGGGGATAGACCCCTATGGGATTTTGGAAAGAAAGGACGATAGGGGGACATTTCATCCTCATCTTTCCACTCCCTAAATCTCCCCATTCTAGTGAATGACCCTAACAAATCATTTTGATCTTCTATCTATCATGAATGCATTCCTTTGAGATAATGAAGTGGTCTAGT